>JAUZSU010183471.1:0-24172 GCA_034780255.1 Parotocinclus maculicauda
AATTTGGAATAAGGCTGTAACGTAACAAAATGTGGAAAAAGTGAAGCGCTGTGAATACTTTCCGGATGCACTGTAGACTCAGACTGGGGCCAAATTAGTGAAATCAGTTACTTTAAACCATGTCTTTGGATCGTGGGAGGAAACCGGAGAACCCTGAGTAAACTCACACTGGCACAGGGAGGACATGCAAATTCCAAACAAAAAGCACACAAAGCTGGGGTCGAACACAGGACCTTCTCACTGTGAGGTGACAGTGCTACCCACCGAGCCACCCATAAAGATCCAGGGAGAAAATGCAAACTCTACTTAGCACTAATTACATCAGCCACTGTGATTTCGAACATAAAAATAAATAGGAAAATAAAAATTATCAAACTAGAGGGGAGAAAACTGTTAATTTAAAAAATATGAAGAAAGAAATTAATGAGGTTACAAAAAAACAGCAACACCTGGTCGCAGATGTGGAGTGCCAGAATGATGGAGAGGAAGCCCGTGGAAGGGTAACGGCCATGACCCTCTAACCACGACTCATGGACATACTTGAGAAAAGTGGGGCTGTACACCAGCACCTGTACACACACACACGCACACACACACACACACACACACACACACACACACACAGCGCAATCACAATACGTTCTAAAGGTGAAACAAAGTAAAGAAAACACAAGAATGATGCAGTAATATAACTTACCCTGTCTTTATTTGCCTTAACTCGTGTAACAACCGGGACATACGTACTACAGAAATGAGAAACAAATACAATTACAAATTTAAAGAAATAGAAAAAAGTAAAAGCTTAAAAAATTTGAAAGAAAGAAAACCCAATGTAAAACGTATTGCATTACTTTTTTATTTTGTACTCTGTAAAATTAATCAAATTAGATAAAAATAATCATAAAAAGAAAACAAATAAAAAAACATTATTACATTTGTTTAACGTCCATCTCATCTCATAATAAATTATAATAGAAACTAAAAATGCTAAAGTTGCTGCACAGGTTTTTTTTTTTTTTTGAGTGTAAGAGAGAGAAAGAGAGAGCGAGAGAGAGAGAGAAAGAGAGAGAGAGAGAAACGGTGTTGGAATATACTGTAGTTTGTGTGTGTGCGCGTGTAAAGAGGGAAGGTGCTGAATTTAACATTAAAATACTACAGAGGTTTTCATACATATGTTGGTGATTTGCGTAATTTGTTATTTATTTTTGTTCCATACTTTTTCCGTTAATTCAAATGCTTATCAGTTTGTTTGGTAGATGTGGGTTACCCTTTATTATTTTTTCATTGTATATCCTATACTGAAGGGTAGGGGGTTACAAAGTCAATGACAAATTTAAAGCAATCAATTAAACTAACACACGTCTTTGGGATAAAACTGAAGTACCCAGAGTAAACCCACGCAGGACATGCAGACTCCACACAGAAAGGACCCAGGCCACTCCACCCTGAGACTAAACCCAGGACCTTCTTGCTGGGAGGCAGCACTGTTACACACCGAGCCCCTGTGCTGCCGGTACTAATGTAGTAGTAATGCAGTAGTTGCATGGTAGTGGATTGGTCACATCACGTGTAGTACTTACAAGTTGATGATACCAGTGGTGAGGGCGCTAGTGACCCACTCCAGGTCCAGAGTTTTAAAGGGAATCAGCAGGAGGCTGGTGTTTGTATTAAGCAGGTCGATGGCGCTCTCGGGGTACATAACATGGTGTGTTGTCTTGTAACCCACATCATTCTCAAATCCCTGTGTTGGAGCCTGATTTATACTACACACACACACACACACACACACACACACACACACATACACAGGTTTAGTTGACTACATATGTGAAACGTTAAATGGATTAATATTTACACAGGTTTCAAACCGAGAACCACAATAACGAAACATGTCAACTTTGGTTGTGGATAAATGTTGAATGGGAAAAGCAAAGCTCCTTTTTCTGGTCATTTTTGAAAGAATGCTGCTCAGTAAACACGTGCATTATAAATTATACTTTTCATTCCTGTCTTTCTGAGTCGCTGTGGGAATGGAAATCAATGCACAAAGTGGAGCTTGGTTGTTTAAAATAAAGAGCTGATGGGCAAAACAGCAGGTTATTAATCATTGAGTCATTATTACAAGCAAACAGTGATGAAGAAAATAACAACGCGCGACGCCAAAGGGCTTTTTCATTTTCTGAAAATTGAAAGTTACAAAATGGGATCTCCGGTAAACAAACAAACAATAACCCTTTTTTCCGAAGCTTCCGAAGCTTGAGCAGCAAATGAAGATTGGAAATGATAGAGAAGTACATGAGTATAAACCATAAATATAAACTAAAGACAGAACTACATATCAAAGTCACAGAGGAATTACAAAAGCAAAAACAATTCTTCGCTTGGACTGATTCTTGCATTTCATTTTATTCTTGCATTTAACATGAATAGTTTTGTTGTCATCAAGTGTTTTGAATAGTTTACAGAACCACAGCTACATAAATTGCTACATGTATGTACAGTCTTATTCAGCGTAACTGCACAAAAATACTTATTATTATTCCATTATGTTAAATATTAGTTACATTAATAAAACAAATAATTGACAGTCATATTTAGGTTTGTTTTCTGGTCTGAACTTCATCTGTGTGGAGTTTGTATGTTCTCATTGTGTCTGTCTGGGCTTTTCTGGGTACTCACACTTCCTCACACATTCCAAAAATATGTATCAGGTTAACTTGTGTTTTCAAAGCTCCTGGTGTGAGTAAGTGGATATGTGTGTATGTGCCCTGCAATGGAATGGTGTTCTACCTAGTGTTGGTTTCCAACTTGTGCCCTGTACTGCTGATTAGGCCCAGGTTTCCCACAGTTCCCTCAAAAATTGTAAACTCAAACGTAAAATGGCTTTTATCTGCAAATTTGAATACATCCATTTCAAAACATATTGGGCAAAATGATTCACTCTTCATTCTTTTTCCCTCTCGCTTAGCTGGGTCTAACCTGCAACACAGGGCTCAGGGACAAAACCAATATTAGTAGTCGTGACAGTCCATGGCATGGTACACTCATTCATTCACACTGGGCCACTTTAGAGACACTAAATGACCTTAAGCAATGACCATAGGAATGTAAGAGAAAATCCACATTGACTGGGCTTTTCTATAGGTTTGAAGATTATTCTACTGTCAGGGGTACATAGAATATAAAAATATATTTTCAGCATGTATATAATGAAGGCTTTAATAACTACAGGGAGGCACAGTGTTTAGCACTGCCGCCTCCTAGCTCCTATCTCCAGTTCTATCCTGACCCTAGGCTCTGCCTGTGTGGAGTTTGTATGTTCTCCTCATGTCTGTGTGGGTTTTTGGTTTCCTTCCCCATTCCAAAATCATGCATGTTAGGTTAATTGGTGGTATCCAATTAAATAAGGTTAATACAAGATATTTTAAAACCTAAAAACTTCCGAAATTTAGGCACAACTCCTTTCTTAAGAACTTTTACTTTGGAATATCTGACACTTACTTTCTTTAACCTTTATCTGATTTCTCTTCTTGTTTTCTAGTCTGACGGAGGCTCTCCCAGCTATTAACAGACTGCTATGTCATGCTATGCTATGCTATGTTATGCTTTGGTTTATGTTATAATTCCTGGGTAGCTAGCTTTACCCATTCAACAGTGGTGTTCTAAATGGCAGCATCCAATATTATATAATTTTCTGTCTACTGCATTGTTACAGATGTTGTTTCAGTTGTGCTACAGTATGGCAATATATGAAAAATTAATACCATGTGGGGATACCACTTAAGCAGGTAGACACCTCATAGTACTAGATGGACTTGGATTATGGCCTTATAAATCAATTTTGTCTATATTCAGCAAATAAACAGTCGGACTATATGATACTAACTTGGATTGTCTTTACAAATGGAGTAGTTTTTTTCTTAAAAATGTTTTTTTTAGCAAGACAGCCATTTACCAATATTCACTGGATGCTCATATTTAAAAACATATAGTACTACTCCTGTAATCTTAATTAAACTTCTGTTGTTGCTCCCACTGTGCCGTTCTACAGCCGAACTCTCTTCTTGCCTTTGAGACGTCTTTGTGTAAATAGCTGTCGTTTGTAATGTCGAGCCTAATGGGTGGAACTTTAGAAGAACGATACAGAACTCATGGCTGCATGATGTACCACAGAGAATTGCTGTGACATTTGTAACCAGAAGCAGGATGCCTAAGGAGAGCAGCATCATAACAGGATAATCAAGGAAGAATACATGGATTAACGTTCTCAGGACCATTTCTGTAATGACGACGCTTACACAGTGAATTCTCAACACTGTCAAACATGATTATCAATAACGTGTGCCAGGCAGACGTGGCATTTCGCGGGAGATTCTGCGGAGGGTCATACGAAGTTCAAATGAGTCCAAATGAGCTCAGCTTTATTGTGAAGCTCTCCTTGCAAATTTGGGGAGTGGATTAAGTAAAGTCATTGAAACCTGTAAGAGTATCTTTCAAGGTGTAAAGCTTCTAGCGTTAGTCCTGCTTGTATGGTGTTGTGCAAGTGATGAATGGTTTGTGGTGGGATGTTGGGGCATTCCTAAAGAGGAGAATCGTCCTGGGGAATGAGTGAAGTTGAGTGTACATTCTAAGGTGGAGGAGCGAGGTGGAGTGCACAGCACTTCAGAACTTATTATCAAAAACTTGAGGAAGCAGTGTCTAACATTGTGGACCTCCTACCACTGTAATTAACAGCAGACATTACGATCTAGAGTCCAGTGGTGTGACCAGCCTAGCCCACATTACTTAGTGTAGTATTGGCTATCTTGAGGATCAAACTTAGAATACCGGCATCAAACCACACTCTGTACCTCTGAGACATGAGCTTGACTAGACCTCCATGTAATATTAAAGACCAGCAACAAGATTCTTCTCATTCCTGGATCCCAGGTGGTGAAATGAACATCCACTGGATGTCTAAATGGAGTCTCTTGCTGTCTTTAAGCAGTGTCTAATGGTTCACCTCTTCACTCAGGACTTAAGTGAAGACTGAAAATGAAGCTACATCAGTTCCTAGCAGGTTCTGATTATATCGTGGTCTTGGGCTATTGCCTACTTGCACAAACACAAAGTTTTGTCTATTGGGGAGAATACAAAGCACTTCTGGAAGTCGCTGTGAATGAGGGAGTCTGCTTAATATTGTAAATGCAAATATATTGTAATATCACCAGCTATAGAAATACAGCATTTCACCTAGATTGAGCTCAGCACTGATAATCAGACTAAAAAGTGACAGAGTTACACTTCATTCTGAAATTGTTTTGAAATGATAATGCATAAATTCACATGGGAATACACTTAAAGTATATTGACCTGCAGTGGAAAGTACTAGCATGGTGTAAAACATTTTCTGTAATCTGCAAAGAAATGTGTATTTTTATGTTATTTGTATATACAATGCTCACAGAAATTAGGGGATATTTTAAAATGAATAAGAAGCGAATAAAAAAGAAGCAAGATCATCAGGAAAGCTGAAATATATGCATAAAAAATGAAAAAGTTGTTTGATTACGCTACTGAGATGCAACCTCAATTATTGTGATTGAGTAGCAAGTGATATATTTATGGGGGTGAACAGAAGCATGTTAAACTGGACAAAAGTGCCCCCACATTGACTGTTCAGTAGGGTGTATGGTCACTTAAGACTGTCTAACACACTGACAGTGATGGAGCAGGACAGGATCAGATTATTCAGAAGTTCTTGTGGGATCCTCTTTATATTCATTTTGAAATCATTCCCTAATTTTTGTGAGCAGTATATTTTCTTTGCTGTAATTCATCAGATCAATATCTCAGATTTGGGAAATTACCGGATGACAAAATCGCTGGAGTCAATCATGTTGCCATATTGGGAAGACCGGAGATTTCCAGAGTTTCCCACCACAGAGCATGAACGACATCGGGAAGGTCCAGCGTCGATGTAGCGCTCGTTTTCGGGGATCACCTGAAACAGCCTGTCCAACACCACGCTCAGGTTTGATGGGTTGGTCTCCAACTGCAGGTACTGCACAGATATATAAATACAATCTGCACTGATTTATTTGTTGTTGTTAATGTGTTTAATGTTGGAGAAATGGGCATGGAGTGAACTCCATTGCTGTATTATTCTCAAAAATATTACCCAGTGAGCAGCGAATCAGCAGTGAGGGACTGAATGTGTTTGCATGTGTCCTGCAATGGTTTCCCAGTAAACACACAACGTCAAAAAGGATGTTTAAATCATGTCCGTATTACGTCGGTCAGTCCAGAACCACGCTTGCATGTGTGGCGGTCGTACAAAATAGGTTCACTGTCTGAACGTCTGTCAAGGACCTAAGTTGGACGTCTGTAGAAATTTTTTATTTCTTCTTATTTAGTTTTTATTGTTTGGGCTTTGTATGTGTTTGAAAAAGACCTAGAAAATATGATGATTCTGGACTCCATCAACTTTACATTCTTTTAAATGTATGTTGTTGACCTAATACGAGCGTCAGTATAAGACGTCTAAATAACGTTTAGAAAGACGTCGCAAATACTTTCAATCTGGCTTCTCTGAGGACGTCTTTTCAACATCTGGCTAAGACGTTATAGTGACGTCGTTCGGACGCGTCTTTGCTCAGTGGGTTACCATGTCTAGGTTACCATGTCAGCTGCCTGAGACCTTCAATTGCATCAATCCACATCAATCAATTACAGTTTCCTGATCCTTTTATAGACCGGTTCGACTGATCTCTGTACATCCCTTCATTAATTCTCTATTAATACTGTGTATATTTCATTCCACTCTTCATGCTGTATATCTGACTGTTTTATAATTCTGGTGCATCAGGAATTGAACCCTAACACAGATCACAGTTTTCTAAAACTCTGGGTAAATATGTACTTCCTCCTCCATGTGACCAATAGAGAAAGACAGTGATGGATCAGCGGTTGAGTGCAGGGTGAGACGGATACTTTCAAGAGTGGAACCGCTAACAGAGGAGAAAAGAGAGATTTGTTTAGAAAATTCTCTAAACCAATTCCCTCTTAAAAACTGACTGTGATCAAAACAGCCAATATTTTAAATAAAAACTTCATTCTGACTAGAGGAGATTTAACTTTTTCCTGTTAGACAGGACACAAAAATAATAAAATCACTCAGGATTAATTAATGTTGTAACAGGTTTCAACGTGGCATTGGGATATTTTCAGAGCAATACACACGACACAAACCAGGTCTGACTGAGCACTATAGTTTACCCTATTTTAAGACAGACTATATAGACAAAAAATTGTGGACACCCCTTCTAATTATTGAGTTCTACCATTTCAGTAACACTCACTTGTAACACATAATATAAAGCATTTCTGAATTCTTAACAGACAAACAAGACTACGAATGAGTTGTACTGATGCATAAACATTTGCCTATAAATTGTATATGGTGTCATGTATATTAAAAAAAATCTACATTTTGGGGTCTTCACCTGGCAAAATTTGCAGAAATGAATGTAACAATTGTGTCAATATAGCACGTAAATGACAGAAATGACATTATATTCACAAAATATATTGCTAATTTCAAACTAGGTTGAAACCTGTTGGAGTGTTAAGTGTGTGAATAAATCTCTGAAATGCTTATAGTGCATTTAAAGTAGGTCAACTCAAAAGGCAAAGTCCAACTTTGTAATTGCGTTGCCACTGGAATTATTTTTAACATTGTAATTCATAATAAAGCTTGCAACTTGTTACTGAAGAACAAAAGTCAATGTCATATTCTTACAGCTTTTCCTCTTAGTTAATTACACTGTGTCTGTGTTCGTTACTACGGTTTTAGATCATGCTCTTAGAGTAGGTCACTGAAATTCAAGGGCTTTCTATGTAAAGTACAAAACAATTTTGCATATTTATAAGAGTGTGCATCAGTATTAACTATGACTTTTATTTCATTATAAAAAATAAGGACTTGGTATCTATTTTTTTTCTAGTCAAATAAACATAAATTCCTACAATATAGGTCTGCAACACTTTCCAAAAAATGGTATTGGTGAAATAAAAAAAATAATAATTTAACAATAATAATATTAAATTATGTGATATTTAAACAGGTGAAGCCAACAAATGATTTTAATTATAATTTGGTACAAAAGCAGAGTCTTTAACAAGCAAAAGTGACTAGTTAATCCCCAGTGGTCAACAAAGGCACGGAAAAATGAAACATTGTTTCTCATAGAAAGACTGGAAGAGATTTCCATATTTCAGTTCTAACATTTTCTACTTTTAACTGTTTTGTGTTGTCATACTGATAAATGCATGGACAAAAATGCATAAAAAGATGTAATCTTGAGGGAATTATGTTTTTCCAAAATCTCAGTGTACTTTTCTGCATTAATGCTGCAATTACAGAACTGAAAGTGACCTTTGCCAAGATCACGGACACAACCCCATACCCCATAAAGAGCCTGGCTTTTTTACTTGTGGCTCATTATTTTCTGGATGATCTTTGATCGTCTTTGGTCTGGAGCTCATGGCGACCATTGTTCTCAGGTCTGCATTCAGTTTTCTAAGTGAAAGAATACAGATCTCCTCACAGTATTTACAGTATAGTACAGCAGAAAACCTTATTATTAGAACATAAATACAATATGATGTACTCAAAAATAATATAATGAATGAAATAATAGATTTAGAAGAGTAAATATACTAGTTACAAAAGCTAGGAGGTATTACATTATGGGATATTTCATTTTGAGTTATGCTCAAATTTTTATGAGCAGTATAGTATTATAGTGTATTATTAATATAGTACATTTGGATATGTTTACCTAAAATAGATAAGAGCTTCAAACGTGAAATAAGCACAGTATTTAAATCTGTTTCTGAGAATATATATACTTTTCATTATTGAAATTCTCAGTGTCATGACGACACTACTTAATTTTAAAACGAGGGCTGTCTCCAAGTCACGTCTGCAGACGTATTTTGGTGCATCATCGATCAAAGTCTAAAATGTTGCCGTTTAATAAAAGTGGGGGTTAAAAGCCTTAGCCATGTGACGGATGGTGGAGGAAAGCTATGGATCAGCAGATGAAAGCTTATGTGGAGGGTGAGATGCACACAGAGAGGATCCACTTAAGGTGGATGCAAGAGAGAAATCCATATGTTTAGGAAACGCTCTAAACGTATTCCTTATTGAATCCCAGCATCCACTCTGATTGAAATAGCCGGGACTTTAAATCAAAACCTTTATTCTCACTGGAGGAGGGGAAACAAAACTTTTCTAAGGTCTTATTCCTTCCTTTTTTCATTACATTACCTTTTTCTCTCTCTCTACCAAATTCAATCACTATCCTTCATTTAATCGTGCCACACAGGGAGCATTCTGGGTAATCAGACCACCAGTCAATTCTGATTTAGCTTCTAACTGATGCCCTAAAGTGAGCCAACACACTCGCAATGTTTAATAATGAAATAAAGCAGAACAAAGTAGATCGAGAGTGGGCACGATGGTGACACGCTCTAAAAAAACACTACCATGAATGAACCAGTGCATCATACACCATACCTGATTCACAGGATAGCATTAGATAATGAGTGCATTTAAATGGGATTATTAATCTGATTATTAAGTCTGATGGTGTCTTTAATCCGACCAATTAATGTTTGCATGCACTTAAGTAACCAGATAATTTGAAACCTCTGGGTTTACATGACATGAAACAATCAGATTCATACTTTGAAGCCAATAAAACAGAAAGATGTGACGTAAAAGCAAAACTAAATATTTATAATATTAAGTAACAACTTCCTAATTTTTCAAGTATATACTGTTTTAGAGTCTCCACCAAGTGTTCAATAGCCATTAGTTCCATAGCCTTTATTTCTGTGGTGTGCTTTATTCTGTGGTTGCCAATACGTCTCTAAATTAAGTAGACTTGGCAACCATGCTGGTTACTCTTTTGTGCATGTACAGACTAAGAAAACTGATTGACCTCAAGGAACTGGTACACATGCTATGAAACATAAATTTTTGGGGGTAAAATCCGGCTAACTTTATCTGATTCTGTATCAGAATATGTTTACATGACCATATGAATAAACAGAGAGCTGCAGAAATCGCTCAACGTGTTTAGTAATATTTCTATTTTTTTTGGCTCACAGTCTACTAAAGAACTAATTACCTAGTAGACTAAACAATTCCAGCAGCACTGCTGTGTCTGATCCACACACCACCACCACATCAGTCTAACTGCAGTGGTGAGAATAAACCACTCTCCCAAATAGTACCAGATCTGTGCTGGTCCTGTGGAGGTCCTAACCAAAGAACAGAGTAAAGTGGATAAACAAAGTATATAAATATGTAATGTTCATAACCCCTTTTCCTTGCTGTTGTTTACAGTTGTTATTTGCAAGAAATGGGGCATACATCACATGTTACAGTTTATCTGTATATCTTTACGTTTCTTTAAACTAAAAGGAAAGTGCTAACCAGGAATAAACACATTAATACAGCGGTAACTCCATAGCGAGTGCAACACACTGTGAACAGATCAATTGGGGCACAAGAGAGCAAACGGAATCAGTCCATGTTGGTGGAGACATGTATTTATACTCGTTTACACTCCTGAAGTGGTTTGAGTGATCAGATTCCATATGAGTATTAATACATCTTTGTGTGCACTGACACACGCGTCTTTATGTGGTTTAGTCTTATCTAGATACAATCCTGACACTCCAATGTAATCCAATGTACAACAGGGTCAATACAAACCTCTCAATGGTCTTAAACTTGGTCTGTGAGGCCCACTTAAATCTAACAGAAACATTGATGTTGACAACAGAGACGTTGTCTGTCTCTATTTCTGCTTAAATAATGTAAGACCTTGAAAATGGTTGTTACAAGTGATGTGACAGGCCATGAAGCGAGACTGGTTTTTTTTTTTAGAGACTGTTATTGTTGACATAGTCATTTAACTGCATGGACACTACTTTCTCAATAATTCTGCCAATAAATGGAAGATAAGAGATCAGACTATAGTTCAGCACAAAGAAGTCAGGAGTTCTGCTCTTCAACAATGGCTTGTATATGGGTTCATGTGTAGACAATTTCCTTTTGGAGTGCATCACTGACAATGTGCACACATTCCACAGACCGATTTTAAAACCCATTTGTAGACGTGAGAAGGAAAATGATCAAGATCGCACGTCTAAGGCTTTAGTAATGAAATTCAATCACTTTAAAGCAGGGCATGTTGCTATTAGACTTATATACTA
Organism: Parotocinclus maculicauda; assembly: GCA_034780255.1. Taxonomy (NCBI): domain Eukaryota; kingdom Metazoa; phylum Chordata; class Actinopteri; order Siluriformes; family Loricariidae; genus Parotocinclus; species Parotocinclus maculicauda. Next base: position 11,272 of record JAUZSU010183471.1, read on the forward strand.
TCAATGTGTTTTTTCCTTATGTCAGAGATCCGTGATGATTATGGGGAGTCATCATGTATGATTGTCGTAGTAGTGCCCTAGTAGTGATACAAGGAACACTAACAACTCAGGGATATGTGCAGGACATCCCACATGCCAAGGCTTCCAACTGTCTTTTTTCAGCAGGATAATGCTCACCTACATTTGTCTGTGGACAAATGTGGCACAGGATATCATATGGAACATGTACGGTTTACCTTTATCCCTAGGCCTAGAAATGGCCTAATAGGGTAGCTAGAGCCTCCTTTCAACTCTAAAGTTTTCTCCAATAAACATATACTTTTCCCACTTATTTTTGGTTGGTAAAACCAAAAACATATCCTATTATATTTCAGAGTATGACTGAAGTTCATGTAAAGCCACATTAACCGCCAGTTTTGCTTTGATTAAGTTGTAAGATTGAATATGTACTTCTCCAATGAGCTTTGTTTTAATGCCCTTGGGTTTTATGTGGTATAACAACATCAATGCATTTGATAAGTCAGGATTAAAACATCTCCAGTACAGTATTAGCTCATGGGCATAAGTGGTGATCCATAAATGCTACAGCCATATCTTCAGTGATACTGCTCTTAATTAATGTTCTCTTATCACTCATAGCTTTGTACATGCTGATATATTAAGAAACACACGTGATTAGAAATTACAAAATTAACTACACTAACAGTACAAGCTCTACACTGCATAGTGCTCATTGGGAAAACTGTACAACTAAAATGGGCTCTAGTTACCCTGTTACACCACCTATATCCTGGATACAAGATTAGATACGGTTAAGTATCAGACTCACACAGGTACTGTATGGTATCCTGTGACACATTTGCCCACAGATGTCGCAGCTGGGCCTGTAGATCCCGCAAGTGGAATCCCAGCCGGTCCCTTAAATGCTTTGATTGGAGATTAATCTGGCAACCAGGCAGTCCAAAGATCTATAAACAAAGTGGGTCCATGTTTGCAAAAAAACATGGCATAAAGTCCCATCTTTCTGTGAGATTAATGGCTGGTTGCAAAGTAATAATCCAATTACTACCTGATTAAACCGAGAGCTTTCCCAATATGTGATTAGTCAAGTGTAAACTGGATGATCAGATTCCTGACAAAATCTGATTTTCTGCAGTTATCATATTATTAATGCGAATGTCACTCTGTACCAATCACTCTGTTTGAATCAGTTGAGATTTTATCGCTACACCCTTATTATTTGCAGAAGAAACATATCTTTTATTTTCATGCCACCGCTCATTTATCTTCATCTTACTTGCATCACTTCACTTCTCTCCCCCTCCTTCTCTGGTTTGAACTGAATCGCTTTAACTTAATCGTGGCATGCAGGAAGCATTCTTCGTAATCAGACCACCAGTCGATTCTGATTTAACTCTAACTCATGCCTTAAAGTGAGCCTGCACACTCTCAATGTTTAATAATGAAACCAAGCAAAACAAGTTCTTTTACCTGCAGGCTTCAATTTCTACTGTCAGGCAGCCAACCAAACATGTTTTAATTTGTTACTTAATTAGTTTATATGCACCTGCGAAGCTTAGGTAATCCTAAGTAAGGAAGGTAAGTGTAGTGAGGTCTCTGTCTCTGAAGGAACCTCTCAGGCAAAGGTGCTGTGGTCATAGGCTGAGAAGGTTAGCCCATTCTTCAGACAGACAATTATGAAACATTATTTCTTCAGCAGTTCCTGGGTCTGTCCTGGGCTCTCCTTTCAGAGACATTTACCTAAAAGGGCAATGTGTGTTTCCATGCGAAATCCTTGTGAGATTCCCAAACCACCTCAACTTGATCCAAAGGAGCAACAAATCTACTCTTAGTACCCTGGTTTAATAAACTTGATCCAAAGGAGCAACAGATCTACTCTTTTGCCTGTCATGGCGCACAAGACCGGCAACTCTGTGTAGGAATTTAATTTCTCCATGTGGCCTTATTATTATTTCGTTCACTACTCATAGTTCATGACCATAGATGCGGATAGGCTGACTGATATACTAGAGCTCGACACAGGCTGGTATGTTGCCTGCAGAATGGCCACTCACTCTCCGTCATTCCATCAAGACCCTGAAGTACCTAAAGTCCTCGACTACACCCCAATCTTATCCAGAAGAATACCATAGCTTCACATTTGGAGATAATTGAAAATTATTCAAATCTAAAGTTGTTTGAGACAAAATGGTCATAAGAACTAATGTGGCAGAAACTACCCCTGCAAAGGTCTAGGGATTTTTGGACTTGCATTCACACTGCCAGCAGAATGCAATTTTGCTTAGATGGCCCATAATTGCGTTGTACCTTTACCTCCGCATATATGCTGCACTGTCAGCCTGGGTTCTTTTCCATTTTAAGCCCAAAGATTTGTAGTTTACAAGCATCCCGGTGTAGACATATATTTATAGATGACAATTGTGTTCAACACAGGTACGTGCATATGGACACATGATCACTTTACAACTGCGGCAGTACGTCCAGATATTGTATTCTTATGTCTGGACCAATCACTGCAAACGTGCTTCACTCAGGGTTCCTATAAGCTGAGACTCTGCCTTGAGACTAAAGTTGACACTAAAAACGTCCCTATATACATTGTTGCAAGAACTACAATCATTTTATGTACAGGTGGTGTGACCACGTGGATGCACGGTTCTAAGAAAAAGGTCCCCTGCTCCAAAAGCGCCATCATTACAATATGTGTTGAAGTTAAGTTGGTGTAAAAAGGACATCAACTGCATGTAACAGGTTACCTCTAGCCTTCTGTTATAGTGACCCTTCTCCATGGTTGCATTCCAGCACAAACTAACCTACTAACCTGTTCACTAAATTTTTATGTACTAAGTGTACTAACCAGCCACCAGTGGTAGGTCTCATTACTGAGCTCACTGTTGGACCTGGACAGGAGAGGCAGGATGGACTGGTTGAATTTCTCGCTGAACCATGAGTCGCCCTCCATATCCAGGATGCAGTGCTGACATGCACACGATCTGCCTGCCTCATTCAAAAATGAGCCGATTGAGAATGAAGGAGGCCTGAGGAGGACCAAGGAGAAGGAAACCAAGCAGAGGACAGCCAACAGGGCACGTAGCTTCCTGGACGTCCATTGGATCATTTTGAGTCCCCAAGCAGGCCGAGTTTTTCTGTTACTATAAACGAGGATCTTGAGATTATTTTCTGAAGATACTACAAAGCATCTGGTGGTGAGACATTCAGTTAAAAGAAACCTTTTGTAAACCACAAAAGTTCCCACCAACAGCTTTGGTCGATGAAAAAAAGATAAGTAAAGTGTGGTTTAATTAAAGCTGCTGCAGAAGAGTGTGTGTGTCAGGGTTCATTTGAAGTGAGATTTTCCACCAGAGGTTTAGCACTCATCTTGGGTAAACATACGATTGCTGCAGGGTCAAACACTCGGGAATGATGAGGTGAGTCGCTCTCCTGCTTACGGCGTTTATTCTTAATGAGGCGACTGCGGCAGAAGAGGTTTAATCATCCACCTAGGAGGCAAACAGAGAAAGAATTTAGCTTGACTCACTCGCAAAACCTCGCCATCCTAACATGATCGCTTTTTCAAAGGTCATTCTTATCGTGTGAAATTCATTCTCAGAGTGATGCAATGTTACGCATCCATCCATCCACCCAACCATCCATTTGTTTAAGGTTATAGGGCTATATATACACACACTCTGTGACCACTTTATCAGAAACACCTGTGCACCAACCAATTAATGCAATTATCTAATCAGCCAATCATGCTGTAGCAGTGCATTGCAGAAAACACAGACCAGCAGCTTCAGGTAATGCTAACAACAGCCATAAGATTGGGGGGGTGGAGCGGTGATCTTAATGATTTTGACCATGGTATGATTGTTGGTGCCAGATAGGCTGGTTTGAACTAAAAATCTCCAGTGATCTACAGCTTGTTTTCTTGGTCCTACCAAGGTTTCTTCCTAATTTAAGTTTTTCCTTGTCACTGTTGCCCTAAGCTTGCTCAATTTGGGATTGGCCTTTTAAGATAATATAATATTGTAAAGCTGCTTTGAGACAATGCACCATTCTAAAAAGCAATAAATAAGTAAATTTGACTTTAACTCTGTAGACAGAAGCATCACATTAGTCTGCTGAACCTTGAGTCGTATGGGCTACAAAAAGGGTTACACTTCTGTTAGTCAAGTATAGAAAGCTGAGGCTGCATTGGGCACAGGCTAATCAGAACTTGACACTTGAAGACTGGAAAAAATGTAGCCTGGTCTGATGAATATCAAGTCTGCAGAGGCTCACAGATTGTGGCTTTGCCAATCGTTGAGTTTGTTGACACATGCTTACTCATCCGACCATAGTCATAGATTTTTGCTTTTATTTTCCAAGTTATTCAATTTCTGTTTATTCTATCAGTTATTCAAGTGGTCATGTATACAGACGTAAGCAGAATCTAGAAATCAGATAAAATAATCCAATAAAGAGATCTGGTATTTAGTTCAGTAATCGGATTTCTCATAGCAAGCATAACCGTTGAGTGAGGTCAATCAGATTTCTCAGTCTGTTAATTCATGTAGAGTGGCTAGTGGAAGAAATACATGGCTGTTAAGTCGACTTATTCCTAGATATTTTGCTGCTTTTAAGCTTATTTACATAGACCTGGTGCTGGATTATCTTATTGGATTTAAACAGTTATTGAAAACCTTGTGGAGACTCAAAAAAGTTTGAAGTTTACATCACAATTTTTGTTAATTTTTTGTTACTTTTCCATTATCTGATTAGCCAAGTACATGTTAATCAGATTACTGAAAAATTGGACTTTCTACAGTTATCTGAGTATTAAAAGCACGTGTATGCATTTATTGCTTGAATTCCACAGCCTATTTAAGCATTGTTTTAAGCAACAATTAACCCTCTACAAACATCTTTCAACATGATACTGCACCCTGTCATAAGCAGTCCATGTGCAATAAACATGGGTTCAATGTTCTTCAGTGGCCTTCCTAGTGACTGGATCTAAATTTAATAAAACCCTTTTGGGAAGTGGTAGAATCGGAAAGTACAGCTAAAAAAAGGAATTTGAAAGGAATCTTTCCAATTATGGATTCCCTGCCTGGATGAACTGAGGCTGTTGTGAACACAAATATAACAAATCACCTACCAAGTATTAGTATAGTGTTCCTAATAAAGTGACCAATTAGTATACATATATGAGAAGGCACAGACTTGTTGTTGCCTCCCTTCACAGTCTTACTTCATCCACAATAAACATCCATCTTAGTAAGGCAATAGCTAATTACCCAGTCTGATCCTGGTACCACCGATTAATTAGACACTGCTTGATGCACTCGGCATGACACTCATGAGTTTAAAAAACACTGAAAAATGTTGCCAAAATTTCCCCACAGTGCTCTGAAAGCTCTGAACTAAGATGCAAATTCAGGAAACATGAATTATATTTATTTAAATTATTTCAGCTGCACTGGCTATTTTACAAGGTTACGTCTAAACTAGTTATAGCCTCTCACAGCAGGCCAATTAAACTAAATCATACCTCCTAACTGTGGGGAGAATGGGAATCGCCCAGAGTAAACCCATGCAGACATGGGAAGGACATGCAAACTTCAGGAGGTCAGGAGCGAACCAGAGACACTGGAGCCGAGAGGCAACTGTGCTAACTGCGGCATCACTTCGATACCCCGGCAGTTCAGCAAAACTGCCAGTACAGAAAATGATTTGGTAACAAAGGACACACATGAAACAACAAGAACTATCACTGCTGTCTCATCCACTTGTACTAGTACATTACACTAACACACCACCACCACCACATCAGTGTCACTGCAGTGCTGAGAATGACCCTCCACCTAAATAGCACAGGTACCTGATCTGTGCTCATACTGTGGGGGTGCTGAACATCAGAGAACAGAGTAAAGGGGGAAAAGGTGATGAACAAAACATATTGAAAAACAATATATCTATTGAAGCTGCCAGATGCTGCTATTGCTGAAGTGTAGAAGCTGTTTTTCAGGGTTTTTCTTAAACAATGATATATCTAATATAATGGTGTAACAGTACTGTAATTTGATAGAGCAAAAAATAGAAAAAATGATGGGTGAGAGATGCATGGAAAAAAGAAGGAAAAAAATTAATGGATTTTCATCATCAATATCATTTTACTGATTCTACTGAAAGTAAGACACGGCTGCCAGATGTTAGAAAACCCCTTTGACGTTCGTCGAGTCTCTGTGACTACAGGAAGAATGTTTATCATTTATTAATCTGTGAAAAATGTAGGTATTATGAAACATGCAAACCAACCTTCATGACCAACCCAGTCCTAGCTGGATACATTGAAACACCAAATCATGTGTATATTCTCACAAAAAAATTATTGTTCAAAAGCAATTCTGAAATCGTATAAGCTTCTAAATTGAAATCCAGCAGCTCACAGAAAATCTGTACCATGCACAGGTTTTACTGAAGATAAAAGGACAGGAAGATGGATAGACGCATAAATAGATAAGGCATAGGATAGGAGAATGGATGGAAGATAGGTGGGTGAATAAAAAATAGATATATGGATGGATTTTCAGATCGATGGGTTGACAGATAAAAATGCCGACTCAATTACTGATGCCTGAACTACCATCAGATGTGAGTCAGTGTGTGATGCCCTTCGACAGACTGGAACTCTTTCCAAGCTGTTTCTGTTTTGTGTCCAGTGTTTCAGGGGTATGCTCCAGCTGCATCATCAGATTCAAATGATAAATAATATACTAATGATAAATGACAGGCAGATAGATGAATGGATATCGGGTGTATTTAGATGTAAAACAGGAGGTATATACAACCCCAATTCCAATAAAGTTGGAACGTTGTTTAAAACATAAATAAAAACACAATGCCATAATGTCCAAATACTTTTCAACTCATAATTTACACAATACACTTCAAAGACAAGATAATTAGATAACAATTAATGTTTTAACGGATGAACACATGTTTTTTGCAACTATTTTACTTATTTTGAATTTGAAGCCTGGGACAGGGGCAACAAAAGACTGCGAAAGCTAAGGAATACTTAAAAATCTGTTTGGAAGATTCCACAGTGTCCTGACTGGGTATAAAGGGAGCATTCCTGAAAGGTTCAGTCATTCACAAGCAAGAATGGGGCAAGGTTCACCTCATTGTGAACAACTTCAAAAGTAATACGGTTTAAGAACAACATTTGTCATTGTGCGAATGCAAAGAATTTGGGGATCAAATATCATCAAATGATTCAGATAATCTGGAGAAATCTCTGCAAGTAAGTGGCAAGTCCGAAAGCCAACATCGAATGCCCAAAAACTTTGATTCCTTAGGTGAGTGCAGAGAGACTAAACCAGAGTGTAGAGAGACTAAACCAGAGTGTAGAAAGACTAAACCAGAGTGTAGAGAGACTAAACCAGAGTGTAGAGCGACTAAACCAGAGTGCAAAGGAACTAAACCAAAGTGTAGAGAGACTAAACCAGAGTGTGGAGAGACTAAACCAGAGTGTAGAGAGACTAAACCAGAGTGTAGAGAGACTAAACCAGAGTGCAAAGGAACTAAACCAAAGTGTAGAGAGACTAAACCAGAGTGTAGAGAGACTAAACCGGAGTGCAAAGGAACTAAACCAGAGTGTAGAGAGACTAAACCAGATTGTGGAGAGACTAAACCAGAGTGTAGAGAGACTAAACCAGATTGTGGAGAGACTAAACCAGAGTGTAGAGAGACTAAACCAGAGTGTAGTATCTTGGCTACCAGGTACACAACAGTATTCCAGATTGCTTTTTATAATATGTCGTGTTTAAGTAATATTTCCTGCCTGCATATACTGCATTTCTGTCCTGCTAAGATAAAAACTGTTTAAAATTCATAGGCATGTGAATAAAATGTTCAAACATACAGCAGAACACTGGTGCATTATCACAACCAGTTCATCAAGAACTGTGTGGTTTAAATCTCCATCTCACAGGTACATGCTACAGTTGTAGTCAGCACAGACAGCGCACTGGAGTAGGCAGCATTATGTCCAGACATGTATTTTATTTATATGTGAAGCTGAACGTGCTGCATTTTAGTGACACACACCAAAATGTGGCTTCACCCCACTGCAGTGTGAAAGTAGCAAAGCCTGCGGTGTCAATGCGTGTTCATCAGTGACAGGATGAAGGACGCACTGAGACAGAGACGAGTTAACTGCTGCTCTCAGTGCACTGCACATCACCTTTACTGTCACAAACAACAACACACACACACACACACACACACACACACACACACACACACACACACACACACATGGCCTCAGGACACCCATGTCACATGCATGTCACTCATCTAAAGGAGGGGAGTTGTGTTTGTGTGTGTGTGTGTGTGTGTGACATTTACATTTTGTTGTGGCACAAATATTCCCGCAAGGATAGACGATCTGACATTTTACTTGTTGTTTTCTGGTCCTCTTAAGAAAGTTTGCTTTTGTAACTGCAATCAAAAGAGCCAAATAGTTCACAGTTAGGAAGAGGTGCCTTCTCCGCGATGACAGAAAGACAAATTTTGTGTGTGTCTGTGAAAAGGGCAGATGGTGCTGCATTTGACAAATGTGCCAGTACGGTGAATGACCCTGAACTACTCATATCAGGCACACTGCTACTGAACAAAGATCCAGAGAGAGAGAAAGAGAGTGAGACTTTAAGTGGCAGGGGGGGTTGGGTTATGGGTTCCAACTTGGCACCCGCCAGCGAATGGCCACTAAAATGATGGCTAATGGGTAGATGAGAAGGGTGGATAATGGGTACTGAGTGTAGTGAGGAGCTGGCAGGTTGAGTGATGAGGTTTAGCATGCTGGGTTTTCTGTGGTGTTTATGGTCCTGGACAGACAGAACAGCAGAGCAGAGATGGATGGACAGATGGAGTGAAAGACAGAGAGTGTAACAATACGCTGTGCTCACGATTCGACTTTTTCACAATTAATTATTTTACATACGATAAAATACTAATTTTCGGAAGCGTAAAAAATGCAAAACAATACACATTCTTTATTTTAATTAAATTTATTTGATGGAAATTAATTAATGTATTATTTATTTATTTAAAATCACAGTACACAAACAATACTAAGCAGAGGCTCTCCGATCTAATCTTCACTGTACAATAGATGACATTCCATATATGGCGTATAATGCACCATATGTTAGTAAAACACATTAGAAATACAAATATAAATGAAATTACATAACATTCACTGGATGTGCTTATCCAGAGTAGCTTAACAACTAATACCATCTTACAATCCAAGCAATTGTGGGTTAAGGGTCTTGCTCAAGGACCCAACAGTGGCAGCTTCACAGAGGTGAGATTTGAATCCTGGTCCTTTCGGTCCAGCATCCAGTACCATCAAAGCTAGGCCATCACAGTCCCCATTATCTAAAAAGATTGCATGTGATATTTTCACGATGCATATCGTCACACTTTTGCATCGTGATTCACGGTCACGCTGTATCGTTACACCCTGAATAAACAGATTACGAACAGATGGATGGAAGTACAAAAATGTGGCTTGAAAAATGAACAGAAGGACAAATAGACAGAGCCGCATATGGACAGTCAGGATGATAGGTACGTGGAATAACAGCTGAGCAGCGAGAGACTAATGAACAGATATATGGACGGGAAGACATACACAAAAATGAATGGATGGACAGATGGACAGGAAGATGGGCAGCTTGATGCTTATTCAGGGCAACAAATAAATAAATGAATGGTCGATAAGATTGACATAATTATGGCTGGAAAGAGGTAGACATATACGGACAGAAAAACTGGAGAGGTAATGGAGACAAATGAGAAAAGAGACAGAAGAAATGGACAGAAAGGCTTGAATAAAACATTGGACAAATGGACATGGTGAGTGATGGACGGACACATACAGGCAGAAAGATAAATCAGAGGACAGATGGACAAATTGACAACTGTTTAAAAATGAGGAATTGAAATATCCCATAATGAAATATCCCCAAATTTTTATGAGCATAGATGATGCACATACAGACATCTAGATCAAAGAACAGAAAGACGATTGGGCAGTAGGTTAAGCAGAAGGTCTAGGGTTCGAATCCCACCTCTGCCAAGCTGCTCCTGTTTGGTCCTTGTAAGTCCATTGTAAGACAGTTTTAAGTATCAGTGAGTAAGGGCATGTGGTAAATGACTGAATATAAATGTAAACAAACAAAAAGATAGGAACCTGATGGGTCAGAGCCATGCCTGATACAAAAAGAGAAAGAAAATGATCATCCTCACCATCATCATCTTTTCAGATATTACAGGTGCAGACTACTGATAGAAGGAAAATAAATGTGGTCAGACGTGTCAGATGTTTGAAAACCACTTGCACAAAACGAATGTTTTTCATTACACATTTGTTCCGTACAACACATCGCAATTGTGCAGTATGAAAACCAATCTACTGAACCAACCCAGTGGAAGCCTGATAAACGAAAACACCACATCATGCAGTTCATGCTTTTTCAGAATAAAAAAGGATTTTTAAAAAAGGATACTGAAGATATACAATGCAAGCAAGTGTGCAAGCAGGCAGCTCACTGGAAATCTGCACCTCATGCAGTAGCTGCATGCTAACTTTAATTATTAACACAAGCAATTTAATTTAATCTGACACACTGTGCGGGAAATACAGCGCCACTTTGTGTAGATTAATCTGACAGATCCATTACAGAACCATTTCTAATGCTGGGTTCACTTAGCTTATGAATAAACTCAATATGTGAACAAACAGACAGATCATTGTGTGTTTGGTGTAGAGCTGTACGGAAGCTAGAGTTAAACTTGAGCCAAGTGTGCTAAACACTGAGCCAAACCCTTAGCTTAGCATAAAGCTTAACACTGAGCTAACCACGGAGTCGAACACTGATCTAAACACTCAACAAACCACTGAGGTAACCGTGTTGGTACTGAGATAAATATGGTGCCAAACATGAAGCTAAAAACTGACCTAAGACTGAGCTAAACATTAGGCTAAACACTGACCTGAACACTGATCTAAACACTCAACAAACCACTGAGGTAAAAGCTAAAAACTGACCTGAACACCGAGCTAAACATGAAGCTAAACACTGACCTGAACACTGAACTAAACATGAAGCTAAAACTGACCTGAACATCGAGCTAAACATGTAGCTAAACACTGACCTGAACACTGAGCTAACCATGAAGCTAAACACTGATCTGAACACTAAGCTAAACATGGAGTTAAAGACTGACCTGAGCACTGAGCAAAACATGAAGCTAAACACTAACCTAAATACTGAGCTAACCATGAAGCTAAACACTAACATGAACACTAAGCTTAACATGGAGCTAAACACTGACCTGAACACTAACCTGAACAGTAACCTAAACATTGAGCTAAACATGGAGCTAAACACTGACCTGAACACTAACCTAAACACTGAGCTAAACATGGAGCTAAACACTTACTATGTACACTGAGCTAAATATAAAGCTAAACACTAACCTTAACTCTGAGCTAAACACTGAGCTAAACACTGATCTGAACATTTAGCTAACACTTGAACACTCAGCTCATCACTAAACTGGACACTGAAGTGTGTGATTCTTTCATATTTGTGTAGTTAATCTGATAATAATCAATATTGCATATTTTTGAATATAATATTGTGTACAGTCTATTTACCCATTATGCATTACCAATGGTATTCATCCATCTACCATTCACTCTATTTATTCACCCATCCATGTGCCCATCCATCCATTGCTACACCCTATTATTGGTACATCCATTTAGCTATACAACCTGTACATCCATTTATATTCCATTTATCTATCCATTCAACTATATTTTGTTCATTCATCCATCCATCCATCCATCCATTTATTTTGCATCATCCATCTGTCCATACATACATTTATTTATCAACCCATTCAGTCACTCATCCATCTGTCCTATAATGTTTCCTTGCCCTTATTGCCCCTGCCTACTCTACTTTGTTTGTAGATTTTCTGTAAATCTGACAGTGTAAGTCATACTAACAACATATTTACTTCTACATAAACCTGTGGTTAAACAACAACAACAAACCACAGAGCCGGATGAATCAGAAAAGTGCTAACAATGAATGAATTTTACAAAACAACAACGATGAAATCTACCTGTTACTGTAAAGTGTGTGCCAATGTAGCTCCGGCTCCAAACAGCTCAATCAAAAACGCTTCACTCACTTTGTAGGGCAGCGAAAAAAAGAGCGCTTTCCTCCTCAGCATCGCCACATTAACAGGGAGATAAAAGAGCAGGTACACATCTGGTGAGAGGCGACAACACACCTGCTCATTACGCTTTACACAGGCAGCAGGGTGTTGAAATACACACACACAAACACACACACACACACACACACACATATACAAAATGTATTTCTATCAATGTGGGGATTTTCCCATAATTTCATAGTACTTGTTATGATAGCGGGTGGTGTTTGGATTAGGACCCAAGTATGCGGGATAGATGTACCCCACGACGTATAATAAGAAGGGGGAAATAATGAAAAACAACCAAAAGGGGGTATTAGAGCGGAGCGTAATAACTCCTAACAAAACAAAACTGAAAGTATAAATTGGCACGCCAAGGTTGCTTCCCGAATGGGAGCAACGCGCGAACTTGTCGCGAGAGGACGCCAAAGCGTCAATCGGGGCAAATCCGTAGAAAACACAGCTTGCAGGACGTCACTAACAGTTTGAGGCACGGAGGTGATCCGAACGCCAGGGGGCAAAAGTGAGCTCGAAAGTGCATGCAACACTAAAAAACCAAGACCGGGATACGTCTTACAGAGTGCGTATT
>JAUZSU010183472.1:0-12433 GCA_034780255.1 Parotocinclus maculicauda
AGTATTAAGCAAAGGCTGTGAATACTTATGTAAATATGATTTCTTTGTTTTTTAATTTTTATAAATTTTCAAAACTCAAAAAAACTTTTTTTCACATGGTCATAATGGGGTATTTTGTGTAGAATTTTAAGGAAAAAGATTAATTTAATTCAATTTGGAATAAGGCTGTAACGTAACAAAATGTGCAAAAAGTGAAGCGCTGTGAATACTTTTCGGATGCACTGTAATTAGACAAGTGGAATTAACAGCAAGGTATAGAACATATGTATGCAAAGGAATGGGAGTGGAAGTATTAATTAGTATAAATATTACTTAAGATAAAAATTCCAACAGAGTTTGAAACACACAATGAAGTTGAAATGTTGTATAAAACATAAATAAAAACAGAATATGATGATTTACAAATACGTTTTAACCTATATTTAATTGAATACTCTACCATGACGAGATATTTAATGTTCAAACGGATAAACTTTATTGTTTTTTGTAAATATTCACTCATTTGTAATCTTATGCCTGCAACATGTTCCAAAAGAGTTGGGGAAAAAAGACTGGGAAAGTTGAGGAATGCTTAAAAACACCTGTTTGAGTGTCATGATTGGGTATAAATGGAGCATCCCCAAAAGCTCAGTTGTTTACAAGAAAGGATAGGTGAGGTTGATCATTTTGTGAAAAACTGTGTTAGCAAAAAGTCCAAAAGTTTAAGATTATTACATCATCTACAGTCCATAATATCATCAAAAGTTTTAGAGAATCTAGAGAAGTCTCTGCAAATAGGCGGCACTGCATTAAAAACAGACATCATTCAGTAATGGATATTACTACATGGGACCAGAAAGACTTCAGAAAACCATTGTCAGTGAACACAGTTCATCGCTCCAAAGTGAAAGCCATATATCAACAACACTTTGCAACTTCCAGTCCTATGTTGCCTTGCACATCTGTGAAGGCATCATTGATGTTGAAAGGTATATACAGGTTTTGGAGCAAAATATGCTGCCATCCAAATAACGTCTTTTTCAGGGACATCACAGTTTATCGTAGCAAGACAATGCCAAGCCACATTCTGCATGTGCTGTGCATTCGCAATAAGAGAGTGGGGGTACTAGTCTGTGCTGTCTGTAGTCTGCTGTCTCCCATGGAAAACGTGTGGTGCATTATAAAGCACAAAATACAACAGCAGAGACCCCGGACTGTTGAGCAACTGAAGTTGTACATCTACAAAGCTTCAGCAATCAGTGTCCTCAGTTCCCAAACACTTACTGAGTGCTGTGAAAAGGAAAGATGATGTAACACAACCCAACTTCTTTGGAACGTGTTGCAGGCATCAAATTCCAAATAAGTAAATATTTGAAAATAAAGTTTATACATTTGAACACTAATATATTGTCTTTGTAGTGTATTCAATTAAATATGGGTTAAAAAGTATTTGCATATCATCATATTTTGTTTTTATTTATGTTTTACACAACGTCCCAAATTCAGTGGAATTGGAGTTGTATGTTTAGTACATATAAAATTGACATTCATATGAATACCCGGACCCAGGGTTTCCCAGTAAAACATTATTCAGACTCCACCTACTTGTCTTCTTCCAACAGTGCTGTCTGGTACCATTATTTGCCATGGTGGAATACACCACCCACTTGATGGAAATGAATTAGTTCCCTGTAGGTACTTTCCTGGTGGACAGGGGTTAGTATGTTTAGCACTATGTCTGAACTGCTACTACACAGCCTCATACTCAGCAGGATGTATTGCACTGTGTGCTAACACACAATCCTCTATTGTCTCCAAATTGTTTAAGTGACTTGTAGCAGAGCAGTCCTTCTCTTACATAAGTGAGATCTGGGTACAAAACCCTGTCACCGATTTGTGGTTTGTCTCAGTCTTGGACCATTGTTGGTAGTTATTAACCACTGCTAACCAAAAGAAGACAACAAGCCTTGTTGTTTCTGAAATTCCCCAACCCATTGACTGGCCAAAACAATTTGATCCATGTCAGAGTTACTCAACTCTTTATGCCCTAACATTTATCTGCCAGGCAAACTTCACACAGGTGGAATCTGAGGTCAGGATTAAACTGGGGATCTCTTGCTAAACACTGCACCATCATGCTACCTAAACCTTGTACAGACATTAAATCTGTTGGTTTATCTGTCACATAGGAAAGACGAAAAGTTTTGCAAAAAAGTTTGGTATTGCTTTAAATGTTTATTCTATTAATTAGTGGAATTAAAACATTAAAATAATGTGCAGAAGTGGGTATAAAATTGACACATATTTAATATTTAAACCACACATTAGTAAAAGTGGCTGACTGATTGCTTACTAGTATGCATCAAACCAAGGGATGCATGTACTGTCAAGACATGTACTTGATGTGTAGAGATTTATACAGCCAAAACAGAAGTGCTTTAACTAGAGCAAGAAAAGGAGTCATAAATACAGTAGAGATGTACCAGTAGCCATCCGAGTCCCAGTGCTGGGTTTAGTAATTACATTGTTTTACTTTTCAGTTGGTCAATTTACAAATTATGCTGAGACTAATCAACCACTTGGAAAGAATCAGCTCGGACTCAGGCCAGTAATATGCTAGCATTGGCAGTGTCTACATACTGAGAAAATGAGGCATGACAAGGCAAACCTGACTTTTAATCTTAAACAGAAGTTTGTACCCCTGAGTGGCCATGTGTTTGCTGTGTCAGTTTCTGTTGTTTTTTATACTACTCTGTGTTTGTTCTTGTAATCCAAAAAATGCATTTCAGAAAGTAATATAACCATTTTATCATCTGATGTTTCACATCATCTAGTATGAAAGCACAGCCCTTTTCAAAACCTCAAAAAGAAACACAAATTTCATCATATTAAGCTACAAACTGTAAAATCAGATTTTGTAAGAGTGTAATTTCAGATTCTTACCAAAGTATTGTGTAGATGTTTTATAGTTGTCTTTTGCTCCCTAACACAAAAGGTAATATTTTGAAATATTCCACTTTACAATAAAAGTGATTGTGACAAAGTGTCATTTTTTTTGTATTGCACACAAAGCTGATTAAAATAACTTTCTTCCTTACAATAGAACAGCATGACTTGATGTGGTCTATGTGCTGTAAACACTTAAATAAGCACAAGTAAGATTTCCATTTTATGCAGTGGATTGACATCTTCACCATGTGTTCCCCAGAGATAGGTACCAGAACCCACTTCTTTTTTTTTAATTAATAATACGTTGTCTACAAATTCTATAAATATAAATTGTCTGCAAAATTACTTAAGTATAAATAAATAATAACCACAATTATGTGTTGCATGAGACCGTCCACCAGAGGGAGTCATTTGTATGTACAATACGTTTGGAAAGTCTTTAAACCCTTTTACACAATTTGTTATGTTTTCCCTCGTGCTAAAATTCCCATGATTCTGCAGCTACCCCATAAGGTCAGTAAAAACACTTTTGCAAACTTACATTTACATAATGAAGCCAGTCCTATGTTGTCTTGACTGTGTGTTTAGGGTAATTGTCTTATTGGAAAGTGAATCTTCGGCCCAGTCTGTGATCTAGAGTGCTCTGGATCAGGTTTTCATGAAGAATATATCTGTACTTCGTTCCAGTCAGCTTTCCTCAACCCCTCCTTGTCCCAGCTGCTGAACTCCCCCCACCACCACAGAACGATACTGCCAGCATCATTCAATGTAGGGATGATATCAGACAGGTGATGAACAGAGGAGGGGTTCTGTCTGGTTTCTACAGTGATGGTTGACCTTCTTTAATTCTTCCACATGTGCAAAGTGACCAAATTCTCTCATAGAGTGAACCTTGAGTTCCTCTTCACCTGTTTTACCAAGGCTCTTCTCCCTTTATTGATTACTTAGTCAGGGGGCAGCTTTAAGAATTATGGAGGCTATTTGTAGCCTGTAGCTCTGTAGACATGACTAACCCCAAAGGTGAAGAGGTGTACTTTTCTTGGGATTAGGTGGGAACAGGAAGCCAAATAGGTAAAGCCATGGATCCCAAGAGAAGAGACAGCAGGAAGTCAGTTCGCAATATGGGTGGTGGGTCAGAAATACTACCTTATCCATGGTCTTGAATGACTGAATTATTTGGTGTATATTTGGGTAGACACACACCGTATTTTGTTACGCTGCCGATTTTGTTTTTTTCCACCTACAAAGAATGGAGATGTCTGTAATTTTATTGTAGGAACACTTCAACTGTGAGAGACAAATAAATCAAGAAACTTACATTGCATGATTCCTAAATAATTAATTTGCATTTTATTGCATTAAATAAGTATTTGATACAGTAGAAAAACAGAACAAATATTTGGTACAGAAAAACAGATCTTTCATGTTTCGGAGCTGTCGCATTGAGTTTCATCTCCCTCCAAAGACTTCTTTTGGGATCAGGAGTCTGCTGGTGCAGGATTGGAGGAGCACCTACCTGATGGGAGGAGGCTAAAAAGTCCTTGATGATGTTTCTCACCCTGTTCAGGCAGTGTTTGTGGTGTTGTTTTCAATGTTCTCAATTGCTGGTAACTGAGGTGCTGTTTTCACCAGACGTTGGATTGCTTTACATTCGGATGAGGAAAAGTGGTCATTCTACACTAAGATACAGTTTGTGAGTATGCTCTCAATGGTATAGCGAGAAAAGCACCTTCAATATATAATCTGTCCATCCTCGTGCTGCACGGTTAGAACGGTGTTCTTGGAGTTGTACTCATCCTTCTTATTCCTCCAAACACGGTGAGTGGAGTTCATAACAAAAAGCTATTTTGGTCTCATCTGATTGCATGACCTTCTCCCATGTTTCCCCTGGATTATCCAGATGGTCATTGCTGAACTTCAAACGGGTCTGGAAATTTGCTGGCGTGAGCACAGAGACTATGCATGCCCTATAAGATTTTAATCCATGATGGCCTAGTGTGTCATCTTTAAATCTGTGCTCCTAGCTCTCTTTAGGTTCTCCACTGTAGTTCTGAGCTGATTCCTGACATTGCTCACACTTACGAGATCTTGCATGGAGCCCCAGACCAAGAAAGATTGACAGTCATTCGCGTTTCTTCCATTTTCTAATAATTTCACCAACAGATGTTGCCTTCTCACCAAGCTATTCTATTATAAGTCTATTGTCCTGTAGCCCATCCCAACCCTGTGCAGGGTATACAATTTTATACCTGGTGTCCTTAGATAGTTCTTTGGTCTTGGTCTTGGTGAGTGTGTGGACAGAAATTCTGGCTTTTACAGACCTGTTAGTCTTTCTTTAAGAAGCCCAACTATTCTGCTCTCATTACCTGTAATAATTGTACCTGTTTGAACTTGTTACCTGTATAAAAGACCAGGCCTGTTTGAAGTTCACCAGTGACCATCTGGGTGATCCAGAGGAGGCATAGGAGAAGGTCCGTATGAACTCCACTCACCGTGTTTGGGTGAGAAAAAGGATGGGAACACTGTCCCAACCCTGAAGCATGGGGGTAGAAACATAACATTTTGGAGGTGCTTTTCTACAAAGGGGACAGGACAACTGCACTGTACTAAAGGAAGGTTTGATTGGGTCATGTATTGCAAAATTTTGGCCAACAACCACCTTCCCTCAGTAAGAGTATTGAAGATGGGCTGTAGCTGGGTTTTCTAGCATGACAATGATCTGAAACACACAGCCAGGGCAACTAAGGAGTGGCTCTGTAAGAAGCACCTCAAGGTCCTCAGACCTGAACCCAATAGAAAATCTTTAGAGGGAGCTGACACTCAGCGTTGCTCAGCATCAGCCATGATACATGAAAGATCTGGAGAAGATTTGTGTTGAGGAGTGGGCCAAAATCATGGTCAAGAACTACAGGAGGTGGGAAAACTTGCAAAATCAGCAGATTGTATCAAATACTTATTTTCCTGTAAACGACTGTAAACAAAAATAAGAGGACATTTCAAAATAAAGTATCGTTATAGGTAATTTGTGTTGTAGCAGTATACACCATTAAGTTTCATGGATATGTACATCCTACCCTCAATATAAGACATTCTGTTTCAAAAAATTATATGCTTTTCAAAAAACTGCACATACATTTAGACTGCTACTTGAGCAAAATATAGAAGTCATACTTCAACTTTTACTCAACTTTTACTTGAGCATTTCTTTATCAGATTAGTAGTACTTTTATTTAAGTAGTACAGTAAAATTCACTGTTGTCCCAGGTTTGCTCAATTTGGGATTGGCCTTTTAAGGTAATATAATATTGTAAAGTTGCTTTGAGACAATGCACCATTGTAAAAAGCTCTGTATAGATCAATTTGACTTGACTTCACTTGAGCTAGAAAGATGCCAAATAATGGCAGAACTACTGATGCAAAAGTCAGAAAAACAATAAATCCTTTTATTGTTAAGGGAGGTGGTCTCAATAGTGATGGCAGCATATGTCAAATTGGGACAAAGAGTGAAAGCACTCTTAAGAAGAGAAGTAGAGATAAAAGTAAACCCATTATTAACTAAGCACCTCTTTGAGCTAGTCTTACGTCTTGTATTGTAGACCAGTGTGCAAATATGCCTAACTTGTTATGGGCCTACAAAACCGACACTGTATGAGAAACTGGTATATTATAATGAGTTTTGGATTAGGAAATTCATGTTTCGTATTTCTCATGTATCTTTAACCAACTGTGTGTGCTGCCAGCTTTAAAATATGGTGGCCGTTCATAATGTTATGGAGAGCCAGCTTGTGGAAATCATTCTGCTCAATTATTATCTTGGGTCAGTTTGGAAATATGGCAGAGAAGCTCAGCTGGTTATCAAAGATATCTCCAAGATTTCTTGCATTCTACAATGGTGTGGCAGAGTTCAGATTTAAGATTGCAAAATCTGATATGGGACCCAAGTCCAGGATTGTAAAGCTTTTAAGTTTTGCTGTGGTTTAGCTTCAAATAATGAGCTGACATCCATGATGAGATCATCGCCAGACACGCTGAGATACGAGTGGAGACCTGACCATTTGTTGGACAGAAAGTGAGGACGAGCTGAGTGGCATCAGCATAGCAGTGAGATTTTATGACTTCACCAAGAGAACAGATGTAGAGAGAGTAAATAAGAGGTCCCATACCTGAACCAGGTGTAGGGTGACATGGTTTGGATACAGAAACTCTCCATGATACATAATAAGAACGACCTTCCAGGTAGGAAGCAAGTCACTGCCAGGCTAATCCTGTGATTCCAAGACTGGAGAGGACAGAAAGGAGAATCTTGTGGTTGACTGCGTCAAAGGTATCTGAAATGTCTAGAAGGATCAAGACAGATGAAAGTGGATACTCTGGCAGTACGAAGTTTCACAGAAACAGCCACAAGAGATGTTTCTGTAGAGTGAGCTGCTTTGAATATATACTGGTTGTGATCCTGAATGTCAATCTGTGTTAAAATGGTTGATAACTGGCTATAGGCAGCACATTCGAGTATTTTTGAGAGGAGAGAGAGAAATGGTTGTAATGTAGTTCTTGATGTCTGAAACATCAAGTGTGGGTTTCTTCAAGATGGGAAAAACTCTTGCACTCTTGAAAGCAGAAGGAACATGACCATACATGAGGGAGTTGTTGGAGATGAAGGGAAGACGATTTTAAGTAGTCTGTTGTAACACTACTTATGGGATGGGATCAAAATGACGTGGTAGGATTGATGGATAAGAGAAGTTGAAGTATATCATATGATAGTGGTAGGTGCAAAGGACTGACAGATCTTCAAAGAAGGTGGCAAAGTCTTTGTCAGTTAAGGAGAATGGCTGAGCAAGAAGAGGCGGGTTGAGGAGTGATAATAAGAGTTTGTGTGGGTCTGGAGCAGGTTCTTCTAGCTTCCTTCCGTACAATGCCGTCTTGGTGGCAGCCACATCTTATTGTGGGAATTTGAGAATGTGGTAAGGAGTGCACAATAGTGCTGAAGAGCTGCATTAAGCGTGGATTTCTTTCATTTTCTCTCAGCAGATATTAACACTCTTCAAGATCCTTGCACATCTGAGAGCTAGGGGTATAGAGACTGTTTCAGCTTGATATAAATAAGTAGCACGAAACAGTGACATCAACCAATTTAGAACTCTCTAGTCCAAACATATGCAAGCGGGCACAATACTAAGTAACTAAGATTACTTGTACAAACACAAAAACAACTGACTTTTGCTCTTTAAGTCCTACCTTTTGATTGTGGATCTACAGTGCTCCTTGCTTGTTGAGGTGACCACTTATTTTCAGCTTAAAATAATTGATTATAATTTTTAAGACCTCAGTCACGAACAGACATTGATAGCTGTTAACCAGCGCATACCTGTGTAATGGCCAACAAACATTATAGGCAACTTTATATGATCATGTGCTAACACTGATTTTCCCATACCTACTTCTGTATTACTGAAGAGTGGTTAAAGTGAGGAACTTGACTTTTTGGCTTTATAGCTTTTCAAAAACACCAAATCTAGACTTCATTGAATCTTATTGAGCACACATTGTGAAGAATGTAGCCACTACTTTAATCAAAGACTGGAAGATTTTCTTTCACCTGAACTTTTTCAATATTTTGAGTTTGAATTTGCGACAATTCTTAATGTGTAATAAAAGCAATGACCTTTGTGTTATTTGTAGTTATCACTGGATCTCAGTTAACCCACTTTCAGGTGGTGGTCAAAGCCTTGCTGATCAATGTGCTGGACACATCTTTCCTCAAGTCACTTTATGGTACGTTCTTCCTAATTTTTCCTCAGTATAAACATTGTTCAGATAATGAAAGTTGTTTTTAGTACTGTGTACTAAAATGATTTTGCTGATTTTGTAAGTTTGCCCACTTACAAAGATATGAACAGTCTATAAATTTAAGGGTAGGTTTATTTTAACAGTGAGAGATGGAATAAAAGAAAATCCAGAAAATTACATTGCATATAATATATAAATTTATTTACATTTTGCATAGAGAAATAAGTATTGGATCCCTCTAGCAAACAAGACTTAATACTTGGTGGCAAAACCCTTATTGGCAAGCACAGCAGTAAGACATTTTTTTGTAGTTGATGATAAGGTTTGCGCACATGTCAGGAGGAATTTTGGTCCACTCCTCTTAACAGATCATCTCTAAATTATTAAGATACATGGAGTATCCTATAAGAACTGCTGGATAATCTGATCCCCCACGAATATGTCACTTGCTATTCAATCACGATAATTGAGTTTGCATTTCATTTCTGTAATTGAACTTTCTTTGACTTTTCATTTGGTTTTCGGATGATCTTGTTTAATTAAATTAAATCAAATGCTTCTTTTATTTAATTGCTTCATATTCATTTAAAATATCGCCAAATTTTTGTGAGCGGTGTATATAACAGCAATCATATCATGAACATGAAATTATATCTCAGTCTGTTTTTTAGAATACAACCATAATTTGTATTCAGTGTTACAAACAGTAAAACAGTGATTAGTATTTAGTGTGATGTACAATTTTTCGATTAATGCTGCTACGGTGCTTGCTTACTGCTTACTGTGTTTTCTTTTTTGTATAAATTGGACCTCAGTAGCTGTAAGGCCTGGCTCGGTAATGGTTGGTGTAGTAAATGAACGAACCTTTTACAGTATACACAAACATTGTCTGTGTTTCTGCATGTGTGCTCCAAGCTAACTCTAAACACCACAGTTGTCCCGCAGTTATGCTCACTCCAGATAAAAAGTGTGAGAACAGAATGAAAAACATACGGTATGCTAAGGCTTACAAAGACTGGAAAGAACATCAGAGAATTACAGAGAGAAAAAAACAAGTTTGACATTTTGGGCCCAATCGTCAACAGTGTGTTATATATGGTCATTGTACCATTGCTAAAACACCAAATCCTAAGACTTTTGCTCCGTATTAAAAGACAATTCACTGTGTTTTAGTCACAGACTAGTCACTGACTGTAAGACTGGATTGTAACTAGATTCCTTTTGAGATTATTTCCCATCAAGCTCACAGATTCATAATTTTCTCATGGTGTTCTGCTATACAGTATGCCTCAGTGCCATAGTTTATTGCCTAAGCTTGACATATAATCATAACCACAAACTCTCACCTATTGTTCTGCTATCCAATATATCTGTGGTCAAATATTATGAATAGATATTTGTTTGCAATAGCAGCATGCTTCTCGGTATTTGATCAAGTGATGGTAATTAAAAACACAATGATGGCCAAAAAGTGGTGGCATGGTGCAATATTATATGACAAAACATATAAGAATGTTATGAATAGGCTCTGGACTACTACCTTAGAAGATGGGGAATATTATTTAGCTAGATAATGTTTTTTCCCCCAGCAAATTTAGTTTTGGACATAAATTCAGCAAAAAGATAACTGAAGTTAACAGCTAGTAGGCATCAGTTCATTTCATATTGAAGTATTGCAACATGTGGGAAACATTAACAGGGACTGCAACACTAAATGTATACTATGTTAGTCTTCTATTACTAATTTCCACTAGAATACTTATTAATATTACATTATGTGCCCTCCAGAGATGTTCTCCTAGGCTACTCACTTTTGCTGCATGCAAATTGTGATGTGAATGTTGTCGACATCCAATAAGTGAGCTCTCTCTAGCACCAAATGGGAAGCAGCAATACAAGTACAAGAATTTGCTTAACCCCAAAAGGGAATCTGAATTTGTATATTTATATAGACTTTATGTAATTGTTAAACATGGATATCTGTGTGACTAGTGTTGGCATAGTCTTCAAAGAAGTTCAGTTGCTGTTTTTCAATGAGTGAAGATGCACAATCCCCTGACTAGCCTACAACTCTGGAAATCTGTAGATGTGGGAGGGTGTCAGACTTCTAGTCTATGGTCAGCACAAGAATTTGCAACACTTGGAGATTTTGTATGCTCCCTAATTGCCTAGGTTCCGTTTAAGATGAAGTCCCTTCTTTGATCCTAACTGTACTTGTCTTCTTTTTGATTAATTACTTTTCTTCTCAGGAATTTTCCCTCCTGAGGTATAAAAGAGCAATAACTAAGCACCATACGCAAAGATTTGAGGAAATGGCAAAATAAATTTTAAAATCTTTACAAACATTTAACTTACCATGCAAGTATCAACTATATATATTTAAACCCTAAATATGTCCTAATAAGTTCCAATCAGTCCTTTGTCTCTTGTACACAACCGACTGAATACAAAATATTTATTTACTTTAAAACAGCACAAAAACACAGAATGAAGCATTTGTATTTTTGAAATGTTCTAAGATTTTCCACCATACAGACATGATATCATCTCACAGTGGCTGCAGATTTGGTTTCTGTATATCCATAATGTGAATCTCGAGTTCCATCACATCCCAAAGGTGTTTGGATTGAGGTGTTTGGATTGGATTGAGATTTGGTGATCTTCTGAGATCCCTAGTTCAATTTCTCTAGGTGTTCCAGTTTCTTTCCACAATCCAAAGATAAGGGGTAGATAAATTGGTGTTTCTAACCTGTCTCAGTGTGTGAGCAAGTGAGTGTGTGTGTGCATTTGGCCTTTGATGGTCTGACACTATAGTTTGGTCCCTTCTTGTGCCCTGTACTTCCATATAGCACCCAGCTACACTCCCTGAGTTAGAATAATCATAAATGAAAATGAATTAATTAAAGCAATATTTTACATGCACAATCTCTGGTATCTGTAATATAGGGGGGTTCAAACAGTGCAGTCACCCATGATGCAGTACACAGCTGACAATGAGCGGGTGAATACAATGCTGTGTCTAAGTTTAGACCTATTTATAAACCCTCTGCAGGTATCAGAGAAATGTCACCAGCCTCGTCTGTCATGCGCTTTTAATTGGCTACCTGCTCTCATTTACTCGTAAAATGTATTGGTGTCGCCAGGAGTGACATGCAATTTGTGTTTGAAACTTACACTCTTCTGTTTTAGTTATTTTGCCTACATCTTTTGCCTTTTTGCCTTATACACTATTTATCTGTAGTAACTGAGAATTGTGAAAATTACTGAAAAGTATCCTTAATGCATTCCAGGATTTAAATTACAAGCTGCTCTTTAATGTGGGTCTATGTAAAGAGGGGATTAACACCAGTTATTGAAAACATTTAACGATTGCATAAGCAATTCCCTAACCCACCACCTCTGTGGCGTGGAGTTTTTCAACTGAATTGTGCAACACCGACACATACAGTGCATCCGGAAAGTATTCACAGCGCTACGTTACAGTTACGTTTTGTAACGTTACAGCCTTATTCCAAATTGTATTAAATTAATCTCTTTCCTCAAAATTCTACACAAAATACCCCCCCAAAATTAAAAAACAAAGAAATCATATTTACATAAGTATTCACAGCCTTTGCTTAATACTTTGTAGAACCACGTTTGGCAGCAACTACAGCCTCAAGTCTTTTTGAATATGATGCCACAAGCTTGGCACACCTATCTTTAGGCAGTTTTG
>JAUZSU010183483.1:0-12432 GCA_034780255.1 Parotocinclus maculicauda
TGGAGAAAAGGGACACTGATATCAGGATCATGTTCACGTGCGTGTTGTTTTACTTTAGAAGTCACTTTGTGCCTTTTAAACATTTACAGTCCAGACTCATCGGAGCTCATCTGTTATGCAGCCGCCACCACAAGCCCCCCAGTGACCAAATAGTCAGACATGTTTATGGTAATGGTAAAGTGTGTGTTGTGGCTTATATGCGTGTATTCTATTGTTGGTATTGCTTGTAAATGTCATGTTAAATCTTTCCACAATAAACACCACGTCTTCTACTTCCAGTTCTCCATCCTAAACACCTTAAAACCACCACCACCAGCAGCAGCAGCAGCACCAGCAGCAGCACCCATATCTCTCCCCACCCATGTCACCGTTTGGTCCTGTGATGGAACGCCGAAGATGCACCAAAGTTAGAACCGTCCATTATGCAAATGAGCGTCCCCCTTTTAAGGACCAAACCCCAGCCCTTTTTTTGGTGAGAGGACTCTGGGTTGGCCCCGCCCCCTCCTCGGAGAGAAAGGTGCGCTCCGGTGGGATGCGAGACGGAGTGCAGGGGAGGAGGGAGGGAGGGAAGGAAAAGAAGGAGGGAGGGAGATTTCTTCTTACCCAATCCCACTTTTCCCCGGGGAGCGCGCGAAGCCTTCCATGCTCCATCCCTCCCTCTTGTTCGCTAATCATTGCATTTTTACTTCTCTTTTTTGAAGAACGCGAGTCCGTGTTTATCCCGCGTTTCATCCCTTCTTCTAGTGAGCAACTTCTCTCTCTCTCTCTCTCTGTCTCTCTCTCTCTTTCTCTCGCTCTCGCTCTCTCTCTCCTCTCCTTGATCCCTTTGAGATGCTCCTCGAGCTCTCTCCACCCTCTTTTAACTAGAGACACACGCCGGTTCATCTTGAACTTGAGGGTTTATTGGGAATCTAAAACAGAGCAGAGCACCCGGAGGGATACGAAACGCGCGCCGAGAACGAACGAAGGAAGGAAGGAAAGAAGGAAGGACCCCTTTGGATAAGGACCCTTGTTGCCACTTTTTTGTCGCTGATTTCCCCCCCTCTTTCCACCTCCTCCCTCTTCAGTCGCTTTTTCTTCTTAATCCGGAGGATTTTTTCCTTTTAAATTTCGTCCCACAGCCGGGCGAGAGCTTCCCCGTTTTCATGTTTTCCATCCAGGACGGTCTCCCGCGGGGAGCGCTCACCATGAAGGAAGAGCCGCTCGGGAGCGGCATGACTCCGGTGCGCTCCTGGATGCAGAGCGCAGGGATTCTGGACGCCAACACGGCCGCGCAAAGGTAACCAATGCTTTCAAACCACGCATGCTTTCACCGGCTAAGGCTCAAAGCTTGGGGCGTCTCATCCCAGGGTGCTAAAACTAAACCGTGAACCTTTAGCTCGCGCTTTGTTGTGCAGTTTTTCAGATCAGATCCCGGTAACACACCCGGTCGTGCCGCGAGTGCAGCTGCAATCAAAGTTCTTGGTTTGCAAACTAGGGACTTGGAACAGCCGCGTGCAAAACCAGCCTGAAACCAAATCGTGGGTCGTAGCGTCCGAAAGACAAATAATGCCACGTCCTGCGCATGTGCACCCGTGTATTTTTGCACGTGCGATTGTTGTCAGTGGCTGTCAGTGTCATTTCAGGCTTCTTCTCTAGCTCAGAGCTTAGGGTTCCGCCAAAGTTTTCAGGACAGTTAACCAATTGCAGTTTTGCAAGAACGTGAAGTTCAGCTTTACGCAGCAGCTCAAAACTGGCGCTTCAGATATCCTCAAGGGTTCCTGGCTAACCCCCAATTCTCCCCCGGAACTCTTGCTTTGGAAGCTTTTGGGTTCCACCTAGAACCTGTAATGGTTCTCCCACAGGAACAAATCACACTTTGTGTGCAAGTTTTTAGTGCAGAGTTGCAGTTTTGCTGAGTTCACACATCTAGAGTACACAGTGTTCACAAAAATAGGGGATATGTCATGAGAGCGCACTAACTTTTGGGAGAAGCATAGTTTCTTTTCGATTTAATAATCAGTCAGGTGTGTGTGTGTGTGTGTGTGTGTGTGTGTGTGTGTGTGTGATCACTTTTCACCTGTTCACCTGGAATATGCAGATCTAAAATACAGAGTATAATTTAGAAAGTGTTTATAATATTAACACATGCCTGCATTTGTAAGTGTGTATTTTTTTATGCAATTGGCTGCTTTTAACTTAAAAAAGTGTTAAAATAAGGATTAAAAGTGCATCAGGTTGCATTTAATTTTGATCTAATAATGAGAGCTTAAACTAAAAAGGTTTTCTTTGTTGTGGGAGGTTATACATATATAATATAATATTATATACATATATACATGTATAATGTAGGTTCATACATTTAATAGTAAGATAAATCAGAGTGCGCACGTTCTCTACAAAATGTAAACCATAATTAATTTGTAGTTCATTTGCACAACGACACGTTAATCCAGTTTGTTGTGTTATTTTTGAATTCCTAAAACAACCCCTGAAGTTTTCCAGACTCTCACCTTCTTTTCGCGACTTGATCCAGATTGTTAAAATAATATCTTGCGACTTTATTGTCGCTTAAAACTTTGTGTGCATGCGTTTGCACAGGCGGTGCGTAATTATTACACCCGTCCTTTGTGAGAATTTAACACAAATCATACTGACCATAATAAACCCATAATGAAGAAGCTAAATGAATTAGACACCAGTTGCAATCAAATTCCACGGAATATAAACGCGTTTTGAAATGTTTTATTATTTTTATTATATCAATCTCAAATCAGGGTTATAATGAATGCAAACGTGTTTTCTAAATATTTTTGCACGAAATCTCGGAGCGCATCAGGTGCAACAAAAAGCTCTGCAAACTTCACCAAATGAAGCACGTGAAGTGTTTTAAAGAGAATATTTAGGGTTTATTTTGTCTGAGAAGACGCAAAAGCAATCTTGTTAAAAAGCCACTAGGCCCATTAATGAGTTCCGATTACATTTATGAAGTTATGTGAATTAATAATAATAATAATAATAATAATAATAATAATAATAATAATCCTGCTCTTATTAATGCATGCTTTAAATAATTTTCCAGACAATCAGAGAGTTTAAAATGAGCGAAAGAGCTGCACATTTGCATGTTTGCATATTATTAATTAATTATGAAACGCGCTCGCGCACTACTCTTGCATTTCGGCCATAAAATCATCAAAATGAATAATTTCGCACGAGAGCTGAATCACCGGGGCTCATTGATCAACCAGGAATAAATTATGCACACCACGGCATCTGCCTTGGCCTATTCACTGTTTATTTATTGCTTCCCTATAAATTAGAGTTTCAAACGCGAGACATATGTGCGCATTAATAAAGCCACGCGCCTTAATGTTGCTTCCTAAATGTGCAGCTTATGTTCACACCGGTCCTGATAATAATGACTGATGAGAATACAAAAACACACACAAAAAACTCGGGCTGTGTGGGATTCTAAGGCATGATCAAGCAGTGGGGAAATGGGACGTGATGCTCATGAATAAACTGGTTGTTATTTTTAAAACTTCGATTTCGGGTTTCCTTGCAGCTGCCATTTGCTAGAATTGATCAAATTACTCTCGGTCGCATAAGAGCAAAGTCCAAAAGTCCAAACGTGGCCCGTTGAAATGTGCACTTGCATCTGTGCAGATGTTTACAAATTAGGCCCATCATGCGTCAGCTTTGTCAGATTGGTGAAATGAATCTGTTCCTCTTGCACTTTGGCCCACAATGCAGCTGCAAAAGCTATAAATATTAGCCACGAATATTTGGAGGACATTTAGTGAGACCCTTGTGTGGGTCTGCTTTGTGTTTACTGTTTTACACTGTTCTGTCATGTTTTATTATAAAATAAAAAAGCAAGATAGCAAACACACGGAACAGATCGAGTGTAAAAGAGAAAAATGCTAAGCCTTTATATTTAAAGTAGAAACAGTTCTGGTTCTGTACGGTTCTGGAACCGGGATCCGACCAAACCCTTATGAATTAGATAAGGTCCCACTGGTGCATGCTGTACAAAAAGGGGATGATGTTACTCCACAAATGATGAATTAATATTAAAGTACGCACAGGTTTTCTCTTCTTTTCTTAAATCCCAAAAATTTAGGAGCATCCAGACGTCCCTTAATCTTATTGCACAACTCCCTTAAGCAACTGTTTATGCAAATTCATCAACTGAACAAAGAAATGGCACTTCACCGCTGCTAGTCGTCTCCTCTCTGATGCCGACGCTGATGTGTGGGTTTCGGGTACAGGTGTGTGTTCACACTCTCTGAGGTGCTGATGAGCTGGTTGAGAGGAAGTGCAGATTGTGTCGTGCAAGTCCTTGTTCTGGTTCGGGAATAAGGATTCAGGAGTGCATTACGAGCCGAGGGCAATAGGGCAGCACCCTATGTGTGTACGTTAGCACAGCGTGGCGTGACATCGGTGTGTGCTAGCGTAGCGCCTGTGCTGTTCGACCTGCTAGCTTCACTGGAATCTCGTGCAAAACCGGATTAGTCTTGATGGAAGAGAAAGGTGGAGACAGACAGAGCAATTTCGCTAGACCGTCTCAGCAGGGGGTTATTTTACTCCCAGTATCTCTCACTCACACTCTCTCTCGATTTGGATTTCAGGCCGTGGGATGAGCGGGAGGGCCGCACAGCTGGGGAACAGATTTCGCTCGTTCACTTGACCCTTCTCTGGTCCCCTACCCCACACGGTAAAACCTGGCAAAGTGAATTATGTCGCCTATGTTCGGACTGCGAGGAGAGAGGAGGGGTATGAGGGTTCGGATCTAATGGAGTCCAGACCCTGGGATTTAAAGCGGAGAGCAAGCATGATTCAGGACATGACCCGAACCCGTGCAGGCATCCATTATGTAGATTCTTGACCCGCAGTGCTGTTGTGGGGAATTTAATCCTGTAACAAGTGCAGCAGTTAAAAAGTACGTAAGGCCGAGGAACTGGGACGTCAGAAAAACAGGGCGGCAGGACTAGAGCTACGTTAGGAGAGCGGACAAATATTTGTACAATGTTAAGCACAAGCAGTGACACCTCGCAAATG
Source organism: Parotocinclus maculicauda (assembly GCA_034780255.1). Classification (NCBI taxonomy): domain Eukaryota; kingdom Metazoa; phylum Chordata; class Actinopteri; order Siluriformes; family Loricariidae; genus Parotocinclus; species Parotocinclus maculicauda. Next base: position 5,044 of record JAUZSU010183483.1, read on the forward strand.
TTCATGCCGTGTTTCTCAGCGGGACGAGGTGACCGGTACGAGCTCTGGTAAATACACGATCAGGATCAGTCGTCTCGTATTTCAGTACGTGTCCCGTCTCCTTCCAAAAGCTGGTCCACATTCTGTCTGAAACGCGTATTTTCTATATCACAAACATCCCATAAATATGAACGCTCAACCTTAAATTTTTCCCAATAAGTCCTGATTAAGCCGAGATGAATTTCCATGGGCGGCGGTCACCGGGCCGGCTCGACAAAAGCTTGATGATCCTCGCAGTTACATTACTGTTTATTAATAAACTAATTCCATATATACATATCTATATATATCAGTTTGTCCTTATATGTTAGTAACACTCACAATCTGGTCCGTAAACAGACGGCCAATTTTAAACATGTCCTAACCTTAGATAAGTCCTTTTGCCCATCCATACAACAATTTCCATCATTTTTTCTTAAGATCCCTGACTACAGATGGACAGTCTATGGACGGCTGTTATTGGGACAGCTCTGAGTATAAATCCTGAAAAAATTATTTGCTCTAATTTAGGTCTATTCTGGTCCACCTAATTTGATCCTGAAATATACGTCCATAATCTAGTCCATTTTTGTGGTCTATATATCATTTTGGGCTCTGCTTTTTACACCCTTACAAGACTTTACCTGTGAAATATGAACAATGAACAATGAAACAATGTCCACTTTGGGTAAAGACGTTACTAATATAGTTAAATACAGATAGTTATGGTCTGGTCACTCAGTCTTTTCTTTTTCCTTACAAGGCTCTATTTGGTCAGATTATACGTGATATGTTGTTTTAAAATAGGTTCATAAATAGCAGCAGGAAACAAATTTATTTCTTTGTGTTTCACATATTCATGCAGTGTGATATATAAAGTACAAAGTAATGTTTCTGATATATGCTTTTTAGGTATTTTATATGACTTATGGACGTTTTTGTGTACATGATATAAGTTAGCATGCAGTAGAAACATCTAACATCTAAAAATATCTACAGGTTCTTCAAGTCAGCATTAGCCTTGCCTTTATTTAGTTTTTGAAAATGTTTTTTTGTGCTCAATGTAAAATGGCGGGTATTACGGAGACGTGCCGTTGCATGACTTGTCAAAATCACTACACACTGAAGTCTCAGACTTACACTCCATGTCTGGTGTTTTATTTTAATAAAAAAAACGCTGACTCTCAAAACTAGTCCAAGAGCAGCTACATCTTTTCCTCCAAAATCTCAAAAAGTACAGCTTCAGGCCTCAGTGCTGCCACAAACTCCAATAAAACCAATCTGAATGTATTTCCAGTCAACCTAGACAAACTGTGAGCATTTCCACCTTCCAATACTGTCGTGACCAATCAGAGTGTAGTTTCTGAACAATTATTATTAGAGCGCAGTCCCTAAACAAAGTGCCACCATAACCAGTTGCAATGCAGATCCCTTTTGAAAAGTACAGTTCTAACAAAGATCATAACCAGCCAGAGGTAAGCTCCAATCAAACCAGTCAAACCAGTAAACATGCAGCAAGAGAAACCACTGTAAATCATCCAAAACGTTTCACATAGCAAATGCATGCAGTTTAGACCAAGGGAGTCACAGGAACCATTTAGAGCAGTGGTCCACAACCTTTTGTGCCTTGGAGCCCCCCATAGATTTTTGTTTATGAACATGTGCACACAGCCCCCACACACACCCAGACCCCCAAAAAATGACGTGAATGAATTGCAAATTGCAAATCTTTATCGGAATACATTTACATAAATTGGAAAAAGCTTTCCCCCTTTTCTATTGAATGGGTTTCATTCATACTTGAAAAAAATTCAAACAATATTTTAGGTCATTTTACACACAATTTTCCAGTAAATGTTTCATTTTTATTTGATTGAACATATGCGAATTATACTTTCAACATACAAACCCAGAGCACAAAAAGCCTTTGATGTTTGTCCCAAGGTTTTGAACCAAGAATTTAGATCCTCGGTGACACTGCAACCAATCAAATAGCGATTCTCACCAAATAACCCCAATTAGAAATGTTAGAGGAAATCTCAAGCTCGGCACTTTTGGACCCGACCGAAGCGGACTTCCTACCCAAAATGCTCCAAGGCAGAACAAAAATGTTCTTGGTCCCCTTCCCAATAAAATTACAAGTATTTTGGGTGCAGGTTCTGCCCTCAAATACCACCATAACCAATCGAAGAACATTTCCCACACTTTGTGCCGTAGATCAATCACTGCTGTCATGCACAAATACGTGAATGCAGAGCACGGGTCCCTTCCTAAAAAGGGAATCTGCATTTCAATTGGCAAACACAAACAATTTGAAAACCACACACACTCTGTCGCACACCTTCTTTACCGAGAAACAAGTGGTTCCCTGCAGCTGCTCTGTAATGACTCCATTAGAAACATACAGGTGACCGGCTAATGGCTTTAGCTGGAACCCACTAATGATGTTTGGAAATGTGTGTGTGGTTGTGGGTAGAGGGCAACTTTGGTACACTGTGTGTGTGTTTCTCTGTGTGTGTGTGTGTGTGTGTGTGTGGATGGGGGTAACTGGTGGTATGGCAGGTGCATATGTTAGGTAGCTTGGAAAAAACTTTGTAGCTGGTTTTAATTATATAATATAATAGCCCAGTGTTTCCTTTCTTTCACCCACACACACACACACACACACGCACACACACACTTGGTGTATGAGTGTATGCTGCCTGGAGCAAGTGTGTTAGAGTGTAAAACCATCACCCATCAGCTCCACTTTGCAAAATCCTCATGGGTAAAAAGAAAAAAAAAATTTGCGTGCTGTCGCATTTTCAATTAGCGTGTATTTAGCGTGTAAAAGTCGTGATTTAGCAGCTCCGGAACACGGCTCGCTCTCATCCCGCTGCAATTAGCTGCTAGCTTAGAGCGCTGAGCCTGGCTAACATATCATATAGAGTCAGTGTATTCCATTTCTGACACGTCTACGTCTGATCGCACTGTCAGCTCTTTCAGCTTGAGCTTGTGTGTGTGTGTGTGTGTGTGTGGGTTTAGATTATTACTAATTCATCTTATAGCCGAGTCTGAATTAAAAAACAACAGGAAACAGCAAGTGTGAGTCCGGACCAGTACTTTTAGGGGTCGAGACCGGGTCAGGACCGAGTTGAGATTTGTATGTCTTATCATACAACAATAAAAAGCAGAAAAAGTAAATAAATCAATAAATAAATACACTCTACATGCATTATGATCGTTCGTTTTACATGATATATACCCTGCCCGTGAAAAAGTATTTCATCTCTTTTTGAAATACCCCCTAATTTTTGTGAGCACTATATTATTTTTGTTGAATGTTTCTTCTTTAGTAAGGAGTAGAACCCTAGAACTCCGAACATTGGGAACATGGTGAAATCAAGCCAGGGGGTGAAAATGTTCAGACTATTCAAAATAAATCGGGTTTGTTAATTGGATCCTGAGTGAAAAAGTGAAAAGGGTAGGAACTTGCTTTTCTCTGTTAGCCAATCAGAGTGCAGATTTTATTTGACTCTATAGGAATCTAGAGAAAGGACTGATTTATTCTGTTTCTGATATTCAATAACAATAGAGGAAAAGTTTATCGTCAACGTTACAACGTTACGGATTCGGCTGGTCCACCAAGTCCAGAACGAGGTGTTTTCAGGACTGGAAACTTGCAAGTGAAAGGAGCTAAAGTTAAAGCCAAAAATATATTTTAATAATGCTTTTTTATTACAGTTTTACATTTTTTATTAAAGCTCAAACTGAGCAAGCCTAAGGTAACAGTGGAAAGGAAAAACTCCCTGAACGTTACATCGGAAGAAACCCATGATGCTCAGGCCTAGGTGTTTAATGCTTAATTGGAGCCAAATAAAAATCAACAGAGACCAAATGTAAAGAAAATAGAATAATTTGTAATAAGGCCAGACTTTTTTAATTGCTTTTGATCCGCCGACGATCATATTCGAAGAATACAAAAAAAAATATTATATAAAGTATTTCTCGGATCGGCCGCAGCACCAATGGTTGAAATTTATTTTTTAAATTTTTTTCCACCCTCCGATGGAGAGCCAACCATTTTTTTCTGTTCGTTTTATTTTTTTTCAGATTCACTTTAACTTAATTGTAGGTTAAATAAATTTTCTTTTAAAATAAAAATGTATTTTTATTTCTTCCTCCTTCCTTGTATTGATTCCACATTGTCCTCGAGAAAAGTGCTAAAAAATAAAGATTTATTATTTTTTTTTTTCCTGCCTCCTCAGTAGATTTTTAAGTAGAAACATCCGAGGAACAAGCAATTAAAAAAGTCTGGCCTAATTTAGAATAAGATAAATTAATCTTTAAGCAAATGAGCTCTCTCTCTCTCTCTCTCTCTCTCTCTCTCTCTCTCTCTCTGAGCATTTACATTGGCACAGGATTAACTTTGTTGGATTAGAAGATATTGATTAATACTGCATTCTTATTGATTTCTGTAGCAGTGCTGCTGTGAAATCGCTTTTTACCTTGTAACACAGCCTGCTGGGAGTCTCGTATCGTGCTAATGTGTAGCTAACCCGTAGCTCTTATCCATAGCCTTTAGCCTTAAACCTTCACAGTACAGTGTAACTTCTGGAGCTTTCGTTTTAAGAGACTGATCTCGCCGTTCTAACGGAAGTAAAGTGAGGATATTCATTATTTCACGTCAGTTTTTTGGGGTTATTTGTTTAAAACTGTAAAGCTAAAACTGTAAAATTAGCAACACAGCTCTTCAACAAAATAAACGTGTCTTTTGGTAAGTTGTCGATCCAGGTTGTACCTTGATCATCCCAGACGATCACAATGAGTCGGATAACGCCGTTATCACACCACACTATTGATTATTTAAAGGCTATCAGATTGATGCATTTCGGAGCTCTTTGTTCTAGTTGTGCTAACCAGCAGCACAGGGTGCAAGGAACAAAGCTTTAAAAAGACGTCTCTTCACAGGGGCATTCAGCTCCGCCCACTGTGCCAGTCAGATCGAGCTCTCTAAATCATCAGTTAAATCATCAGATCACACGATGGGTGTGTATTTAAATAAAGTTTGGATGGGATCAGAAATAGTGATATATAAAACCGTTTGTGAGCTTTGTAGAGAATTTAGGAAGCATTAAAGTGGGGAGAAAAGGCGAGCGAGAGAGGAATAGAGAGAATTATGGTAATTCTTACGCATTAGCATAGTGACCCGGTGCCAGGATGGATCATTTATCATGTTTGTGTAAACAGAACAGACTTCCTTTATTGAACAATAAAAGTATATTACAGAGAAATCTAATAAATACTGCTCTAGCAAATCAGCGTTACGAATGAACACACGGCTGCAAATACAGAATAAAAGTTCACTGATACGAAACGAGGGTGCTTTTTATTTATACGAAGCACTTTTAAATACGAACATTTACCAACAGCCGTTGTTATTCTCAAATCTCTACCTTTACTAGATGATTTAAACATAAAAAAATGACAATTTTTTAATGTTTTTTTTTTTTTAGGTCAGAACAAGAAATGCAATCATTTGTCCTTTACAGGGAAACTGAAAATCAGACAGAAAGCAACTGGAAATGAACGCCATTTGATGACTTCTCATGTTATGGTGTGTGTGTGTGTGTGTGTGTGTGTGTGTGTGTGTGTTATAAAAATGCTTATTGATTAGCTGGCGCGTGGAAAAATGGCGGTCAAGGAGGCCAGTTACGCAAGTTGCTGTTGAGGTTGTGTACGTGTGTTTGCGTGTGTGTTTGTGTGTGTGAGGAAACCAGAAACTCAGTGTATGGAAGAAGTTACCAAAGCAACGTGTGCGTGTGTGTGTGTGTGTGTGTGTGTTGAGCTTCTCCAACCTTCCACCAGACAGAGGGTGGTCAGTGGATGGAGTTCACCGGCTCTTAGTGCTCAGCGTGTGTTAACGCGGCGCCTCATGGCTCATAACTCCGCCCACACCAGATGTCAGCTGCGCTCATAGCGCCTGCCAATCATGGCCCGTTGCCAGGCGACAGATGGAAGGGTCCGACTGAGATTCACAATTCATCCGAGAGAATGCGCTAAGATCTGGGTGAGCTCATGGGCTCCTGCTGGCTTCTACTGCACCGAGACGAGGACACAATAATCACACAGCATCTCACACACACACACACACACACACACACACTTGTACAGTCTTTAAAAAAAGAAAGTCTGATCCAACTCTTTAGTAAAACCTTTCAAAGAAATCAGACAAACTTTTAAATGATGCTACTGCAACAAAATGCGTGGGATTGGACAATGGACCAGATGGTTCAGGGTTTGAATCCCAACTCTGCGGATCGGAACGGGTCAGCTTTTAGCTTTTAGCTCTGGATACGTTTGTCTGCTAGATAGATAACATAAATCTAACAGTTTATCAAAAGGTGCCAGTAAATAAAATAACGAGTGCTATTTTAAATAGGAACTCAAAAAGTAAACAAACAACCCTCTTAAATTCATCTTTACATTAACGACGGACCAACTGCAGGACGGGCGTTACACAGAGAGCGTGGTGCCCTCTACTGTTCACATAATGGAACTGCACTGGCAGGCGTAATAAACAGAACACGTAACGGTTTTGCATCTCGATGCATTGTGTCACGATGCACTGTTACACCCCACGTCTAACGCAAGTCTATTTAGGAGAATCGCCACACTTTCCAGATATATATATTAGGGCTGGCTCGATACCACTTTGTAAAGCCCGATACCGATACTGATACCGATACCGATACTGCAAACTTCAATATCGGGCGATACCGATATCAGACCGATACGCTGCTAGCACCTATTGAAACACTGAAGTTACATACGTTGCACTCGGCTGTTTTACTTTTATCGTCCTTGAGCCTAAAATAACTCCACACAGCTGACATGATGACCACGCCCCTAGCTAACAGTTTTATCTCGGGTTCCAGCTGTTGTTCACGTAACACGTCTCTGTTTACGGCGTGTCGTCCAAATCGTAGTAAAGCAGAAACGTGATAGGAAAGAAATCAGATTAAACTGTTTTTCCTTCATCCCATCTTCGATCCAGTTAATTTGGCACATATCGTGTCGATACCGATACAGAATATCGGATCGATACAGCTGTTCTGCGAGTTAAAAAAGGTCTGCGTCCTGCACCTGAAGTAAGATACCACAGAGATACCACTCTCATTTCCACCTGTATTCCTGAATCCAGGGCTTGTGGCTTTCATCGAGATCAATGGTCCAGAGTTCCAGACAAATTAATTCATAATTAATTAAATCTTCCCACCAGCCCTGATTCTCTCATGTACAAGTCCTCGTCTGGATTTACATTTACATTTACAGTATTTAGCAGACGCCCTTATCCAGAGCGACTTACAAAAGTGCTTTAAGACATCAGTA
>JAUZSU010183494.1:0-12431 GCA_034780255.1 Parotocinclus maculicauda
CCTGCTTTACATATTAAAACCAAATCTACTGTGTATTGTACAGCTAGGGGGCAGTAATCATGCACAGTCATTGAATTATGAATTTTAGGTAAAATCTATTTAATATTATTTTATTAATGTTTAGATCCTTAATAGAATTTCAGCCACATTGGAACTCAGAACCAAAACCTTTTTTTATTGTAGAACTAAATATCAACAGTTTCATAAAAAAAAAAACCCACACATTTAATTGACCAGTAGCTAACATATGTCCTTGCCTTAACTCATTTTAACAGGGGTCAGTGGAGTAAGATGAGTCACTGGTTAAACTGACCCTCCCCCCTGTATCTCAGTCTTTTTGCACGTTTACTTTGATTGGTCACGTGACCATACATTTTGGATCCACCCATCATTTCTTTCAGACTGTGAAAGGGAGAAGCACATAGGAGGTAAGCACTAATTAACTTTAAAAACTTTAAAACCTTGTTTTTGGCTAATGGCAGTTGCAGATTTATCCACCCTAAAATTATTTTAGATGCATGTTGGTTATATGCCAACATATAAATACTTGAAATGTAAGTTAAATATTGGTCTGAACTGGTAAGATAGGGTTTTTATTTATTCCAAAATTGTGGAAATAGGCAAAGTGAGCCAAATGCTGTACTGTAAATTTAGCCAGCAAAAATCCTACCGGCGTTTTGACTGAAATGTTTTTTGGTTTTTGTTGTTAGTTTTGGTCTGGTTTTTTTAAAATAACATTTATTTATTTATTTAATAGAGGTTTTTATTTACTTTTGTTCAACATACTTTCCATTTAGTGTACAACTTTAATATTAAACAAATTGTTTCAGGAATGCCTACAACTAAATGTACTAAATGTTTTACTTTATTTCGGGTTTTTTTTTTGGTTTTAGGTTAGCTATTAGAAAAGAATTTCAACTATTTGTAAAAGAAAAAAACCTAATCAAAACTATTTTTGTTTTTAAATAGGGTAAATTATCTGTAAAATAATACATGGGTTTGAGTCTGAGTTAGGTAGATTCTTAGTTAAACCCCAAAGGATGCAAATTGAGCCACAAGGACATTTATTTAACAAGCCATATACATTTAAATGATAATGCTTTTTAATAAAACATAAACAAAGAAATCTTACTGAAACAGTGTTATGAAGTTGAACATATTTATGTCTGTCAAAAAAAACCCCACCAAGCCACTGGGAAGACACACTATCCATGTCAGTCTGCATAGCACATCAGCCCCATCAAACACAGTCTATTAATGCCAGCCTATACAACATAGTTTACTGTGCTTGCCTTGCATACGTATTTTTTGCAGTTCTTTTATACTGTTTTATACTGTTTCTTTTTGTCCTTCTTGGGTCCACACACCTTGCTGCACTTCTTTTGGTTGCTACAGGCCACAACTTAAAAAAAATTAGCGGTTGACCGATATGGGCTTTTTAATGGCTGATGCTGATATTTAGAGAGCATGAAGTTCTATATTTATATATATTTTAACTGTAGGCCAATATAGAGTATAATGTCAATATGAAAATTTTTTTGAGACACCAAAATGTGGAACATAAAAAAACATTTATTTAAGCTATATCAGCATCTTCTTGTTTAAAAAAAACCCAAGCATGTTTAATTAATTGCAAAAATTAACAGTGTTTGGGCCATGCACACGATAGCAGCAAATAATGCTGGAAATATCTTCTCATAAATAATTTTCAGCATCTTTTGGACATTGTCCATGCCTATTATTTTAAAAATAGCAGTAATCGGCCCAATTAATTGATCTATCACTGAAAAATCCCTCTCTTCTCTTCCCCGTACCTTACCCTCTCCCTCCCCCTCACTCACAAACACAAAACCCATACACATACAAACTACCGCCAGGGTGGGCAGTTGGGGGTTGGGGTGTGTACAGTGTAAAGTCATTGAAAATGAGTTATTTTATATGTTAGTCACAGAAAATGAGCCTAGGCCAGGCAGTGTAGTGTTAAAATAATAATAAATTACTTCCTTTATTTATTTATTTATTTTTTTAATCTTAATAATGAACATCACACAAGGAATTACATTTATAGAAAACATAAGTCAAAAATTACATAACTCAAAAATGGCTCACTTTACCTTACTCTCCCCTATAGCCTACCATAGCGACTTAATTTACAGGTAGTTAATAATTAGGTTATCTTAAAAACTGTTATTATTGAAATAAGCCAAGAGTAAATAAGCTGTTGTTTTCAATGACGAGGTATAGTATAGCATACTTCAGATTATTTTGTGTAATAGGGAGAATTGCAAACTTTTAAAGTTTAAGAACGAATGAATTAATTAATTCTAAAACAAGCTTATACTTTGAGTAGTTTTATGTATATGTTTTGTTTTATTTCTGTTACAGACAATGGTTAGAGTAAGAAAAGGCAAGAAAGTGATCAGGAAGGACATATGGAGTCTGGCAGGTGGAGTTGACACTGTTGTCAATGAGTTCTCTAGATATAACATTTCTTCAGATGTTGATTTAAGTGCAGAAATTTTGGGACAACTTTCTTTTCAATTATTTGGAGAAAATTCAGAGGTTAACAGAAAGTGGCTAAGGACAGTGTGGAGTCAGAACAGACAAAATGTTCGAGACCGAGTAATCAATTGTCAGCTGGAGGAAATTATTTGTCAAAATGAAGATATTTTAAGTGTGTCGTTGGAGGATACAGCAGAACAAGAGCAAACAGTGCAACACTACACTGACAGCCATGCTGCACTGCATGTGGAGCAGGAAAATTTGGAAATTGAATGTAATAATTCCAAACTTGAGGAAGTCGGATACATTGAGTACACTTCAGAAAGTGAAACAACCAATACCGACAAACAGACCAGGACAGATCAGTTGAGACAAATATCAGATCCCCCCAAATCGTTCCAGATTACAATATCCAGGAAAGAGTGGAAAATGATTGCTCCACGTAAAGGCCATACACAGCTGAGGAAACCATGGTCTAATATTGTTTATGACAAGTTCAAAGACAAAAATGCCAGTTGCCCACTTATATTTCGCTATCAACATGTCAGGAATCCAAGCTGCAGGAAAAAAAGATGTCCATATTTAATGATGCATGCAGTGTGCAAATTTTCAACATGTAAAGCCAAATACATTTTTAAAATGAAGAAGACGCCAATCAAAGGTCAAAAGGTCATAATTAGAGTGTGCCAAGTTGGACAAATCAAGCACCTCCGTGGAGAAATGAGATTCCGACAAGCTAGTAATATCAGAAGGGGAAAAATTGCAAGGACAATAAGTCAAGGTGTAAGCAATGTATACCACAGACAACTAGCATCTACTCCTCCTCAAGAATTAATGGCTGGAAATATCACAAGGAGTTTAACTAAAAACATTCTTAAAGTTATTTCATCAGAGGTGAAAAAAAGCCAACGCCTTCACAACGATCTGATTATGGAGCTCATTTTGACTCAGAAAATAATCAAGGAATGTGACAGTGGAAGTTACAATTTCCCTGGATATGTGCAGCACCTTCAGATTGACCCGTTTGGTTTGCATTTGTACACAGAAACAGGACTTGGGATCCTTGTGCAGCATTTGCGACAAAAAAAACAAGTGAATTTGTATCTTGATGCAACAGGTGGTGTGGTCTCAAAGGTACCAGAGCAGAAGAAAAGAGTTCTGTATTACAGTCTTACTTTGCCTGGTGAGGGGCCAAACATTCCTCCATTACCTGTTGCCGAGATGCTAAGCAATGAGCATTCAATACCTCCAATTACATTCTGGCTTTCACAGTTTCATCTTAAGCTGTCGAAATTCACCTCAATAAAGGTCAGAAAGATTGAAACAGACTACAGTTGGGCATTAGTACAAAGTTCTTTGTTGGCTTTCAATAAAGAAAATGTCATAACATATTTGGAGAGAGCCATGGCAATTGTACAAGGACAGAAAACCAAAAGAGAACTAAAGATGTTCACCTCATTACATCTGTGTTCGGCTTATGTCCTAAAAGCAGTTGCACAAAGCTTTGGGAGGCAAACAAATGATCCTGGGCTGAAAGAATTTGCAACCTTCTGTTTTGCAAGATTGCTAAATTGTGTCCACATGGATGCAGCTACCAGGATTTTTGGACACATGTGTACAGTATTTGGGACAATAATGGAAACCAAACAGGTACAAAGGAGCATCCAGTCCCTGAAAGACCACATTTCTGACATCAGTCTGTCAGAGGCCTGCAAAGACTTTAGAGCTGCGCTACCTGAGGACAGCGATCAGAAAATATCAACGAGTATTGTGAAGAGATCACCATTCACTGCACATTTTCGCAATATGCATCAGGAAGGAATTACAGACGTGACAGACATTGGAGAGGAAACACGTAATTTATATTTCTGCCCTCAGATCCTTGATGTGCTGTTCGAGAACTACATGTGCATTTATCCATTGTGGAGTGGGATTTTACTGGGGGACCTGGCAAGATATGGATCAGACCAATCTGCAAGCAGCAACAAACAAGAGTTTGAACAAAGGGACACAAACTGCCATGTTGAAAAATGGTTTGACATAGTAAAGAACAACATTCTTTCAAAACAGAAGTCATTTAGGCCAGCAGAGTTTGTTAGAAAGATGCATACTTCTATGCAAGGACGATACAGAGAACACATTTTGCAGCTGAATTTCCCAGAAAAGCTGCTTGTGAAACCTCTAAAAGCCTTGCAGAAGAGTATTGACCAGTCAAAAGAGGAATGGGCCAAAAAACAGGAAAAGAACCCAAATGAAGGACAATCAAAGTACTTCAGTGTGCCAAAAGACATACCTGAACCAAAGGCATTAAAAAGCAAAAAGCAAATGAAGAGTAAACATGAAAATCCAACAGTGAAACTGAAAAAGATGCCTCTTGAAAAAAAAGAAGTTGTGTCAAAGAAAGACTCAAAAGATGCAGCGCTGGTAAGTTGTCACCATCATAGACACTGTAAAACACTAAATATATTGTATATACCCCCCCACACACACACACACATACACACACTGATCACAAAAAGTTAGTGATATTTGGCTTTCATTTAAAATGTAAAATGTTCATGCTACAGTGATATCATGAAAGTAGGACATTTAAGTAGAAGGATGCACTGGTGATTTCCTCATCTCAAACAATTTATTAATAACAACAGTTAACAACATTGATGGGTACACCACAACCAGAAATTTCAATGTCCCTGTGCCCAGCTTCAATTACAGCTTGACAACAACGTCTCATGCAGTTCACAAGTCGACTTATTGTCTGCTGAGGCATGGCATTCCACTCTTCTTGAAGGGCAGCCCTCAGGTAATTAAGGTTCTGGGGTGCAGAGTTTTGAGCCTCTACAAGGTGACTCAGCTAATCCATAGAATTCAGGTCTGGAGAAAGTGCAGGCCATTCCAATTGAGGTACACCAGTCTCCAACAGTCGTTAATTGATGATGCGACCTCGACGAGCTGGAGCATTGTCGTCCATGAAGATGAAATCAGGTCTGTGTTGTTCATGTAGAAGCACAATCACTAAATTAATGATGTTATTCAGGTAGTATGGGCTTGTCACCATACCATTCACAAAGTGAAGGGCAGTTCTGTACTGACTGGACACACCTACCCACACTGTAACACCCCCACCACCACCAAAAGCTCGTCTGGTGATAACAGTGGCTGATGCATAGGGCTCTCTTTGACGTTGGTGGCCATCATTTCTGATCAAGGCGAATTGACTTTCATCAGAGAACAGCACTGAGGCCCACTGGTCCCTCGTCCAGCATAAATGATCAAACTGACCATGCTCATGTAAACGGTTTCGAATGGTCTGAAGTGACACTTGGGTGCCTGTCACCTCCCTTAAACGTGCCTGGAGTTGAGTAGCATTCACCATCCGGTTTCATAGGGCATTATTCACAATGTAGCGGTCATCAGCATGGGATGTGGCCAAAGGACGTCCACTTCTACACCTTTCTGTGACTCTTACAGTTTCTCGGTATCTCTGTTGCAACCTGCTGATGACACTCTGTAACACTCTACTTGCAACTTCCACCTGAGAGCGTCTTGTTTGAAGCATCCCAATGGCAAGGTACTGTTGATCCATTGTTAGGTGTCGTTTTGGTCTCATGATGTCAAAATGTGACCAGCATGATGAGGACAACTGTTTAAACACCAGCTCTAATTGAACCAGGACATTTATTGGTCAATTTGGGGATGAAACGCCTGTTGTGAATTTTGCCGTTAAGCTCCTCATTCGAAAGCAGGAACTTGTGCAAAAAGTACTAAAACATTTAACAGTTGGACATGTGCATTCAAAAGCTTTACATTAAGTCACATTAAGTTTACATGTACAGGTTTAATTGCACTTAAAGCTCGTCCTGAAATTTCACCTGAAAGCCAAATATCCCGAACTTTTTGTGAGTAGTGTATATGCACAATCTCCTTGTTTCTACACTTATTATCCATTTTATCAGCTGCACTTACTAAATTTCTGCTGAATAAAAGGCTTACTGCAATCACATAACTATAACAATAAAAAGAGAAATAAGACATTTAGATAACAATAGTGTGATTGCTTACTGTAATAAGACTTAATAATAATAATAATAATAGGATAATTATACCCAAATAATAATTGGGTTTGTCTCTTCATTTACTGTGTGTATTATTATGATGATGATGATGATGATGATATTTCTCTTAAGGTGCAGAGTTTATGGAACATGCATTCGAGTGAACTTGTTATTGCAGTTATTAATTCATCTGATCGGAAAACACAATACACCCTTCGGCACTCTGAATTCCTGTCTCTAAGACCTCACAACTGGCTTATTGGAGAGGTTGGTTATTACGGTATGTTGTATAGTGATTACTATTATCATTTCAGGTCAATTAGCTTAGTGTGTAGAGCATGCATACATGTTGTTACTTCCTTGTGATGGTGGTCATGAGTTTAAATCCAGCATGGTGAATATTGTTTACTATGTAAAGGGACACAGGGACTGTGGTGGCCTAGAGATTATAGTAGTGGGCTGTGTACCAGAAGGTCAAGGGTTCAAATAACACTTTTCCTAGCTGCTACTGTTGGGCTCCTGAGTAAAGCTATTAACCCACAATTGCTTGTAATTGTAAGACTGTATTAATTGTAAGTTGCTCTGGACAAAACACTGTTCAGGTAACAGGTGGATAATTTGTGTAATTTTATTTTTACTTTATTTTTCCATATCCAGGTGATCGAATACTACATCAAGGCCATTACTGAAGACAGGGGTAAAGGAAAGAAAATTTTCAACCTTAATCACTACACCACCAGCATAATTTTGACTGGCAGTCGTGAACAGGTTGCCCGACACAGTCTAAAAAGGGTGAGTACAGCATTAAAAAATGCACCCCCACACATGCATATATAGATATAAGTTAGTAGGCTTCAAAAGAGTATTAGTTATATCAGTGGTAATTTAAATAGGTTTTTTAATAATTACTTTCTAAAGGGTTATTTTTGAAAGCTTGTTTAATAAAGAAATGTTTAGGTATAGTTCAACATTGAACATTTAAGGGTTAAGTCAAGAAGGCAAACAAAAGAACATTTTGATTAAGTTATACCACCTGCTTTTAAACATTTTAGTTCTTAAGAAAAAACAGGCAAAAATTAATAAACTAAAATAATTTTGCTAAGAAAACACAAGTTTGTTACGATCTAGTTAGTGTAACATTACCTTGTTACATTTTTTAAATAAATTGCATTCTGTAATTTAAATGTAACAGGTACACTTTCGATGAGTATAAAGCCATCATTGGATTTTTCAACACAGGCGCACACTGGAAACTTCTGGTAAGTAGTTTGCAAACAAATACATTAAAAGATTTTTACTAAGGGTAAAGGTACTGCAATAAAACTACAACAATACTTTTTACCAGTACATCGATGCCATGCAGAAGGAAATTTTTGTTCTTGACCCTTTGGGACATGATGAGCAAAAGGAATCTGCTGAGGCAGGTCAAAGATTCAGGTAAAGTACTTAATAGACTATAATTCAAAGTAGTCTTATATAATATACCTATGCATACTGTTTATTTATAGATTTTTAAATTGAATGTTTTACCAACACATTAGCAAGGTTTGAAGTATGTTTTCTTTTGTGCTAGATGAAAAACTTAATTAACATAATAAGAAGAAGAAGAAGAAGAAGAAAAAGAAGATTCACATTTTCAAGAAAAAACAAAAACAAAACAACAACAGTGCTGAACGTTCTTTTGTGACCCAATACATCTGGCCACATACGGGTTTGTGTCCCTAACTTTTAGGTATTATGTATTTGTATATGACTGACATGGAGGTATGGTAGGTGGGGGTGGGTAGGGTTGTGTGCTCTCTGTCTGTGAAAAGTCCATCAATGCATTTCTATTGGAGATTTTAACATTTTTGTTTTAATTCAATCTAATAAAATTATGAATTCGGACTGATTAAGATCGGAAATACACAGCACCACAGTGTGATTATCTACGTAGCTGTATTTTTCTGTATTCATTATTTTGGTATTAATTACAGAAATGTGTGGAAAAACAAGTATGAGTATGATAAAATGCATTTCAAGAACTGAATAATTTTCATTATTATTGTCGTAATCATCATCATCATCCTCATCATGTATTAACTTATTATAATAATTTCAAAGATTATAAAAAAAAAGACTCTTATAACAAAAAGTCTTGTCAAAATAAACAAAAGTTTATTTAACTTTAATAACACAGATAACATGGAACAACACAGAAGTCTTCAAATGTAACAACCTAGTTTCGCACTATAGGGACTATTTCAAGATGCGTCAAAACAGGTATGGAAAAGAAGACTGGGTCCATATCAAGTGGACAGCCGGAACAATTAACCACACAAAGCAGACAGATGGAGCCAGTTGTGGAGTTTTTGTCATGAAGGTAAATTTACATTTATCTTGTGTTAATTAATAAACGCAATAAAGTGGATGAGGCAACAATGCCTAAACAGCAAAATAGCAGTAAACATAAAAGCTGAAACGGGATGATAACGAAAACCCTTTATGTAATTCAACAAATTTATTTTGTGTTTTTACAGTTGTGTGCAAAGTTTGTGTACCCCTATTAATCACCTGTTTGATATTTTAAGTGAAATAATAACTAAAACATATCCTCTATAGGGAACATATTTTAACATATTTTACTAGTTATTTACTGAACCTAACATATGAAAAAATAATGGCATTGCACATGTTTTTTCGTAATATGTTAAACCCAGTAAATATATAGAAATATAGACATTGTGCACATAACTTTGCAAAAAATGCCATGTTTGTTCTCTATAAATCAGGTGTAAGAAACTTCAGTCCTGGAGGCCTGGACTCCTTCACAGTTTGTTGATTTTTCTACTAAAGCACATGTAATGATTTATACCTTTATTGGACCATGTATTTCAACAATTTTCAGTGCTGGTATGTTTGATTACATATTTTGGATAATTTAAGAGGTCAGGTTAAATACAAGTGAACACACAGAGAAATTCTGAAAAGAGTAGAGTCAGGAAAAAGTGATTATTCACTGAGGGAATGTATTGTATTTTTTATTGTATTTTCCTTACTGTTGTTTCTTACAATCTAAATGTACATTGCTCGATTTAGGACACCAAATGGTTTGGTTGATCAGGTTTTGAGGTCAGCTACAGGCCATTCACCACAGTCACTGTTTATTTACAACAGGCACTGTACTCTGATAACAGAGGTGTTGGGGTGAACAGAGTCATGGGAGTTATCCCAGGGATACCAAAGAAGTTCACAGAAACAAATTGTCTTTGATATTTAAAGTTGGCCTAGCACACACAAAAAAATGCCTGCTCAACCCCTGGCCACTGGTATATATGTATATTTGACAATAGCTATACCTTCTTTCTGTACATGTTCTTGTTCTCTTGTCATTTTTCACCTTTTACCAGGAGAAACAAATCAAAGCTAAAGTCTCCCTCATGGAAAACAATGCATATGCTTTTGTCCGTGGTGCTGATGCTATATTGTTAAAGTGTCTATTGTGAAATTGTATGCATGGACCTTCATGATTACATATGCATTAACAACAGTAAACAATGACAGGAACTGAAAGTGAATAGATTTTGATATGATCAAATGTGAGTTGTTGGTATGAAATAAAATCAGTCTTTTTTCCTAAAACAGATGGCTGAAGACATTGTTTCTCAGTTTCCTGAAATTCCCAAATTCATGAAACTTCCATTGAACACATCTGGAATATCAGAACTCAGAGTCCAAATGGCGACATTTATATTACAATCAACAGGTAAGTTATACAAGTCCGTGATTTATTTAAAACATTATCTACTCAAATTAATATTCACAGTCTTTTGGCAGCATACAGTGGTGCTTAAAAGTTTGTGAACCCTTTAGAATTTTCTTTATTTCTGCATAAATATTACCTAAAACATCATGATTTGTACGCAAGTCCTAAAAGTAGATAAAGAAAACCCATTTAAATCAATGAGTATTATTATATATATTGTATATTATACTTGGTCATTTATTTATTAAGGAAAATGATCCAATTTTGAGTGACCCTCTTATGCAGGAATGCAGTGTGTTTTTCTTTCTCCAAAAATAACCCTTTTCATTTAAACCAAAATGTTCTATTTTGGTTTTATCCGTCCACAAAAAATTCTTCCAACCGCCTTCTGGCTTGTCCACATGATCTTTAGCAAACTGCAGACGAGCAGCAATGTTCTTTTTGGAGAGCAGTGGCTTTCTTCTTGCAACCCTGCCATGCACACAGTCCAAACTATTTAGAGATGGTTTTGTAACCTTTTCCAGCATGATAAGCATCAACAACTCTTTCTGAGGTCCTCAGAAATCTCCTCTGTTTGTGCCATGATACACTTCCACAAACGTGTTGTACCATGAAGAGCAGACTTTGATAAATTCCTGTTCTTTTAATAAAAAGGTTGCCCACTCACACCTGATTGTCATCCAATTGATTGAAAACACCTGACTCAAATTTCACCTTCAAATTAACTGCTAATCCTAGAGCTTCAAATACTTTTGCTACTCACAAATATGTAATATTGGGTCATTTCCTTCAATAAATAAATGACCAAGTATAATATTTTTGTCTAATTTGTTTACCTGGGTTCTCTTTATATACTTTTAGGACTTCTGATGTTTTAGGTAATATTTATGCAGAAATAAAGAAAATTCTAAAGGGTTCACAAACTTTCAAGCACCAATGTAGTATTGCTAAACAATATTTTTATCCTAATAAATTCCATATATTTGGTGCATACCATTTAACAGTAGCACACGAATTTACAGTAACAGTATGTTTCATCCTTAATCAGCTAGGCAAATAAAGTGCAGCATCTGGCTGGAATCTTTGCAAACTTTATTGTTTAATTTACACCTTATTTTGTTTTTGAATCAGTTTGTATAAGGTGATGATACTTAAAACCTAATTTTATTTATGTATAAACTTTTCTTTTAATATGCTAGTACCATTAAAGGACCTGTGCTCAATATGTGGGAGAGCAACACTGCAAGCAGACAAACAAACCCAAATCCAGTGGGTAAGTTTAACAAAATGTGTTTAAGCCTACACAATTAAATAATACAATGTATGATATTGATATTCAATATCTATGAGTAGACATGCATTAAACAACAAACTTGATATGTAACAGTGATCACTTCTGTTTGATGCCTCTTTACAAAAAATTGGCACAATTAAAACAGTTTCTCTTGCATCTTACAGATCCAGTGTGATGCATGCAAACGATGGTACCACAGTATGTGTACAAATATGACCCACGACGAGTTTTTGCGTGCAAGTAACCAGACCTGGGAATGTGGTCTATGCTGAGTCTGTGACAGTTATCAGGAATGTTAAATAGTTTTACAATTGCATAACTTATCATTTACATTGTGTTGGATCTGCTTTATTTATATTTTACCTGATGTTAATTTATTTTTCTAATGTTAGAGAATCTGTTAAATTTCCACTTTTCTAAACATTTTTTTCCACTTTAATAGTGTCCTCTATAAAGACAATTAAACTTATTTTTAGTTTGTCATATTTTGCGAGAAACTCTTTTTTTCAACAATTTTGAGTTACTTAATATGTTGTATTTCAATTGTATTTAAGGATGTGTGCACACAATTTAGACAATTACATTTTTACAGCTTTTCTGTCCAGTGACTGCCATTTAAGTGGTATTATTTAGGATTTGGTATTAGTTGTATTTCTAGTACTGGCATACATAAAAAAGTAAAGTAGATTTGGTGTTAATATGTAAAGCAGAAGCAATTCTATTGAAATTTAAATGATTAAAAATTTAATATAAAATAGAGTTTACCTAAAATTCTAAATTCAATGACTGTGCATGATTACTGCCCCCTAGCTGTACAATACACAGTAGATTTGGT
>JAUZSU010183505.1:0-12431 GCA_034780255.1 Parotocinclus maculicauda
ACACACACACACACTAGCAAATTTTGTGTGTGGTGGTGGCAATCCTGACCCTGGGTTCTGCCTGTGCGGAGTTTGTATGTTTTCCCCTTGTCTGTGTGGGTTTTCCATGGGTATTCTACTTTCCTTCCACATTCTAAAAACATGTATGTTAGGTTTAACTGGTATTTACAGTGCCCAGTGCCCCTTACTGTGTGAGTGTGTATGAGTGGGAGGGTATGTACCCTACAATGGATTGGTGCACTATCTAGCGTTGGTCCTGCCTTGTGCTCTGTGTCGCCGGTTAGGCATCAGTTCTCCCTTCACCCTGACTGGGATAAGCTGATAAGATAATGAATGAATGAAAGAAAAGTTTTAAAATAAAGAAACAACTGTAAAACTTAACTGGCTTTGAAGGTCTTTTTGAAAATGTGTGGATTCAACCATTTGTCCTTAAATGCATCCTGTGCAGTAGTGTATTTATTCATTTGTTGAATTATAGTATTAGTGTAATAGTCTACTTTACAGTATTTGGGCTTAGAACACTGACATTAAAACAAACATGTCTCCTCATTTTTCACTTTTAAAACTGATAATGTTGATGGGGGTTGTGGCATTAAGGATGAAGCTAATAACACTCACATCCTACTCTTTTCATATTCTACTACTGTGTTTCTACCCTGTGGTCCATGTGTTAATTAAAGCACATGTATGGGAAAAAAACAGAATTTAATACTGTCAGATCTTACCTTGGCAAAACTAAACCATGCTAGGAAATGAGTTCACAAAACAGACTCTCACACACACACACACACACACACACACACACACTCTCTTATACACCGACTCACAGACAGACATACAGACAGAGACACAGACACACACAAGCACTCACTCACACTCACACTCACACACACACACACACACACACACACACCTCTCTTCACCCGCTGAGTTCCACAGACTGGGCCTGGTGCACCGAGAGGGAATTTACATTTTAATAGGCAGAGCTGCTCGTGCCGCCTTCGAATGAGGGTATATGCTCAGCTGAACAGCGGGAAATGCAGCCCACAGCAGAAGTTTAGAATGAACCCCAAGACAATTCCTGGTGCACACAGACAGAAAATTATATTTTTGGCCCACCTCCACCACGTATACTGAAAAAATATACATACATATAGAAATCATTTTCTACAAACACTCATCCCACCTCTCCTGGTATGTACTTCTTAAGAGCAGCAGATGGTGTTTCAGTGTGTGAAGTGCATAGAGATGTGGATTAAGCCAAACCACAGTATCTATAGTATTATCACCTGCACAGATATGAACCAGATGGACATGCTGTGGGATGCCTATATTAAGAGGCAAATGAATTACAGCCATAATTTTGGTGTTTGTAATAAATGTGGTTTTGTCCAGTTTGACTGTATTGTTAAATAAGAAACTACAGTTATTAATTTACATTTTCTTAGATTGTCCTAAAACACTAGTGGGTTAAATAGAAAAGTGCCATTTGTTTTGCACAAGTGAGATCATTTTAAACATTCAAATTTGAAAAACAGAAATATATCAGTTCCTTTCATGCAGAGGTCTTTCATTCAAAAAAGCATGAATTTATCAGCATGAAATTCAGAAATGTGTGAGTTATACTATCTTATCAGTAGTGTGCTCACTTGTTTGGTTGCTCATGTTTGACCTAGAGACCGTTCTAACTCAGGTGATGTGATTAGAGACTTTTTTGTGCAAGTTACATGTGTTTTTTAAATAGTACAACATCCATTTTAGACAATGACAAAAATAAATAAAATTCGTAATTTTAGCCTTTTTTGGTCTCTTTACACCCCTCAAAAAGTGAATGTAAAGCACAGTGGTGGCTCAGTGGACAAGGTTATGGATTGCAAATCCAAAGGACAGAGGTTGGGCACTTAAGCAAAGCTTTTAACACACAACTTATTGAATTCTACCCAAATAAGATTTGTATCATCTGTAAATTCCTCTTTACAGTCTAATAATCAGAACATTATAAACCCTGCTCTGTCCAGCATGGCCCCTAAGCAAGACCCTAGATTTGCAACTATCGAGCATATACTTTAGAAGACCATAAAGTCTGCCAAATGCTGTTAATGTAAAATGTTAATGTAATTTGTAAACACATAGCTCGACTTAGACATAGATTTACTTTATATAATACACTACTCACAAAAATTGGGGGATATTTCAAAATAAACGCAAAGAGGATCCCACAAGAACTGTCCATGCCCCATCACTCTCAGTGTGTTTTGACACTCTTGGGTGACCATACACCCTACTGGTCATTCAATGTGGGGCACTTTTATTCAGTTTGACATGCTTCTGTTCACCCCCATGAACATGGCACTTGCTACTCAATCATGATGATTTTGCATCTCATTTGCGTAATCGAACAACTTTTTGAATTTTCATTAGCTTTTTCTGACGATGTTGTGTAATGAAATGCTTATTTTTAATAGCGTAATATTAATTTTGAAATATGCCCTAATGTTTGTGAGCAGTGTAAGTATATATAAATATGCACATATCTCAGAACACACCTATATTTCTAAAGTAAATAAATCTCCTTGGTATTAGTTCACCCTTTTCATTCATATTGTGTAACGGCAGTGTGAAGCAGCACAAGATGTCACCGCTCCAGGCATGCAATCAAGTGGAGGGCCCCTCCCAGGCCTAATTAATAACTATTGAACATGCGAACAACAATCAACACTAATTAAACAAGCGCTTGTTGACAAGAGAGCAAGCCTTATCAAAGGCACACCCCAAAAGAGGCATTGGGGTGTAAAGTGGGAGCTGGATGAAGGGAGATTGCTCCTGTTTTCCGTAATTAGTTAACAAAGTGCCCAGAGTCACACTTTTGATTGGGAGCCCCGGCAGCCAGGTGCTGCGTCTGCCACTCCAAGCAGCCGGGTGAAGACAGCCAGCTTCAGCGCTGTTTCAGGCCTCTTCACTTACTTAGAGCAGAATGTAGAATAAAACAGCACTCAGTGCACTAGCCTGTAGGCTTTCCTTCTTTCGTGCTGTTCACCTGTTTCTGGTTGCTGAAAGACATGTGAAGTAGGACTAGAGGGCAAACAAATAAATCGACAGTCCAGGGTCCACATTACAAAGGTGCCCTTGGCTCAGAAGGTTGTCCAAATGTACATAGGCACTGCTTGTAAATGAGTATATACAGCCACCAGTCACTTTAGTAAGTACACCTCCTTGTTTCAATGTTTATTGGCCATTTGAGCATTTCCACCTGTCATATAGATGCGCTTTATTTCTATAAATACTTTGTAGTTCGATATATACTTACGTTAATTCCCTTTACTTTGTTTTGTAATGGTCAGGACCCCTACAGATCAGGGTGGTGGATCATTCTCAGCACTGCAGTTATAATGACTTGGTGTTGCTGGACTTTTGATTTGGCCCTCTGGTGTTCAGAAATGCGAATGCATTTGATAAAGTCCTAAACAAGAACATGTGGTCCAACTCAACAATGCATCGTTCAACTCGATGCATATTGTCAATTTTTTTGCAAAGCAACGCATTGTGTCACAATGTATCGTTACACCCCTAAAACTGAATAGAACAGTTTTATGAATGGTAAATCTTCCTGTCAAAACCTGGTCACACCAGTAAGCATTTAATGAACTCTTTATACTGGAGTAGAAATAGTCCCCTGGCATCACCCTGCTCACATTTGGCAATCACATGCACCCACATCAGGAGTAATGCTGAGTGACAGCTAACACAGGACATGGCCCATGCATCGACATCAGCCGTTTGTTCCCATGATCACGCCGTGATAGGCAATTGGATTTGTCAGTGACCCTAAACAATCGCTGCCATAAGGATCAGCAGGCCTTTCCTTCCCCTGGCCATGCTCCCCATCCTGATCAATAAAGCTGATCAATAGCCAGTAGCTGATATCGAAAATGCACAAAGCTGCCCAGCCAGAAGGACTGCAGTGTGTTTGCCCGACCACTTGTTGACAGCCACTTTCCAACGTTTAGATTACAAAGTATATATTTTTTTTTAGTTTGTGCACATATGTTCAAAATTACCTCAAACCAAAATCCAATCAGGAACAGGGTCGGTCCAACCTGTTTAAAACCAACATCATCTAAATTCCGGATATGAGAGCGGCTCTCAGGATTTCTCTTGCATCAGCTGAGCTTTAGGGTCACAATCGAGAGGCTCAGCTGCACAGTCTGCCCAGTGCCATAAAGCCTTGAGTCTGGGCTTGCTGAAGGGCTTTGAGTAATACAGAAACCCAATTAAATCCGTACCTGAACTTAGCTCTCGACATAAGATGGGCCAGGCAGCCCTGTACTTCTCAGCTGGGTCACCTCTGGCTGCTGTACACACCATGTACACATATGCTCAAGGATCTTCTACCCGATGAGCTGAAGTGACAGAGCAGTGCTGTTGATTCACATACACCGTATAAATAAATGCACTTGTGGCTGAGTGGGCTAGCAGGGCAGGCTGACCCACAGAGCGAGTGCATGGCAGCTGCCACAATCATAGCTGATTAACAGCAAATTAAAGGGAAGACACAGAGTGGCATGATAAGTTTTAACAGACACGACTTTGTGCAGCGCAGGAGCAACCGATGTCGATTTTGTTTTCCGTTCGACTGGCTCCCACATCTGTCTGCACCGTCGCTTTGGCACAAGCCTGCAATTGTCTGAGCCAAGAGGAGTTATTTAACCATTCTCATTAATTAACAGATTTAGCTCCCTGGAGAAAACAGCACAAAAGCATTACTGTCAAAGCACTAACCCCCTCGCGCTGTAACGCAGCATCATTGATGTTTGTCCGTCCAAGCTTTTATGTACACTCAACAAATAAATGTGTATTTATTACAATGGCTATGGGGCTATAGAAACGTGACAAAATTAAACACAGCTTGTTGGTGCAGCGTGAATAATGCAAAACGCCTGACAACACAAGACGGCTAAGTTGAATCCAGTACAGTTTGTTGAACTAGCTTGCAGTTTTCTTACCTAAAAGTAAGTAGCAGATAATCAATAATTATGATTTCTTTATGTTTCTTTGAATAGAGAGTAAACATGAAACAGAAAGACTGAGCTGTGCAAAGAATGTCATGTTTACCCTCAAATCAATGTTTTTTTAACTGGAATTTCTTTATTCTCACATTAAAACCAAAAGATTTGCTTATTAAAAAGCAATTATTCCACTACGCACTACAGTAGAGGGAAAATCACATATTTCTTTGTCAAGGGATGCCTTCAAGCCTAAAGGGTGGTCTTAAAACAGTTTGTATGGAAGTGTTGTAGTACTCTAGTCTGGTAATAAGTCTGGTAATCTGGGACTGTGGAGGCCTAGTGGTTAAGGTACTGGACTATGGACCAGAAGGTCCAGGGTTCAAATCCCACCTATGCCACAGTTGGGTCCCTAAGCAAGGCCCTAACCCACAATTGCTAGGACTGTATGACTGTATTGAATTGATAATTATAAGTCACTCTGGATAAATGCTGTACATGTATATGGTGCCCAATAATGAACAGCCATTCAGCAATAGGTCATATAATTGTTTTCCACTCCATGTTTGCTTCTCTTTTGCTCACTGGAATCTTGTATTCTCCCAATTAGTTGTTAGTGTTGGTTTTCATTTGTTTATTTTCTGTTTATCTTGTGAACGTATTAGGTGGTGTAACTATGTATTTTTCTTTTATACTCGTTCCATTTATCATTTATATTCACATCACATTTTAGACTCTGCTTTTGCTTTTTGTGTAGAACAACTTTTACCACACTCTATTAGTTTTTTTTTTACATTGCCTAAGGTGGATACAAAATACCACAGAGAATGGAGTGGTGTATACTGAATTGGACAAAAACGGAAATGTCAGTGTTGTCTTGGTTTAGTTTGTATATGACAGGACCTACACTGTTACAACAACTGTTATATTCCACCTCACATTAAAAATGCAACAGACTCAGAGGAAGCAAAGTATAATTACTTACTGGTTTTTTCCAGTTGTTCAACTCTCAGGTTGCTAGTATCTCGTCTGGTACAAAAGCAATACCTAGTGTACTACACTTTAGCAATACCTAAACCTTTAAGTTGTTTAATGACAACAAAAAAATGCTAATGGAATTTACTGACCAAAGCACTTAGTTGCTAGTTTATAACATATGCACATCTATCTAGTACCATCTAGACATTTTTTTATATTTGCTTGCCATATAGGCACATTTTAAACAGGTAATTGTAATCATGATTTGGTAGAAAAGCAGCATCAAAGAAAGGCTGAGTCCTTGATGAGCAAAGATGACCAGATGACAAGTTCAAAGAAGACTGCATAAATCAGGCCTTTGTGGCAGAATTGCTGTAAAGGAGCTACTGATGAAGAACAACAAGAAAAGGAGAATTGCTTAGGCTGAGGAACACACGAAAATGACATTAGACCAGAGGAAATCTGTACCTTAATATGATTTTTGGTCAAGGCATGGATCACATCTTATCACAACTTCCTGCAGCATCATGCCATCTCATTTGTTTTGTGCTTAATGTGACCATCATTTGTGTTTCAAGAGAACAATGACTGGGCCTGTGGTAGCCTATGAGATACTGGATTAGGGACCAGGAAGTCCATGGTTCCAAACCCATCTTGGCCAGGCTTCCACCGTTGGGTCTCTAAGCAAGACCCTTAACCCACACTTGTTTGGATTGTGAGACTATCAATTGTAAGTCACGCTAAATAAGGGCGTCTGCTAAATGATGTAAATGTAAATGACCCTAAACGTACCTTCAGGATATGTAAGGGCATTTGCTTAGTTCACTTATGCTTGCCTTAATAGTTGTAATGTTTTCAACATTAATCAGCAATGTATAAAACATAAGCCTGTCTAGATCTTTATTGACATAATGCTAAAAATGCTTTACATTTAAACAACAATGGACTTGATATGATGCATAAAATAAACCTATTTCAAAATTTAGTCTTTTATGTTTCATGTATGCCTATATCATGTAATCAGTAATTTTATTGTATGTATAGGCCAAACACATCATCATAAGATGACCTAATGTTTGACGCCGGCTCGTGCTTGGTTTGGCACGGTATAAGAATTGATCGTTAGTCCAGAGCTGGCCCCTGCAAGTTGGATGTTCTATTCCACATGCAAGTGGATCTCTTCCTCTTCCTATTCAGCTTGCTCTCTTCTGCACCTGAAAATCCGCATCGTTTTCTCTCCTGTATTATGACACAGCTCGAGGAGGCAGCAACACTAGACCAATCAGTTCCACTCGAATAGACGCTGCGCTTTCGGATTGGATCAGTCGACTGTCCATCATGGGACGATCCCGCCCAGAAGGCAGCGGTGAAGCCCGGCTCGGTTCAGCGTGAGAGGGAAGAGGAGGAATGAGCGTCATGCGGGAGAAACGGGTAAGCGCGCTCTAACTTTACCGCACTTGCAAAAGCAACCTTTAAATACAGCTCTGACACTACCTTACATGTGCAGATCAAGTCCTGAGTAAGGCTGCAGAGCTGCTGGTTGAGGCGCATCACACAACTTGATGCCGCATTAGCACACAGCTTGATGCGGATCAAAATAACTCTATTCAGGCCTCCGCGTGCATAGCAACCACTTAATAATAAACAGATATGACATTCCGGATTTATTAACTTCAATAAAAGTGTCACTGCATCCACGCGATTACACTGTCACGATGTATTATATTGAATCGTACTGTACATATACTGCTCACACACAAAAAAAATCATTTAAAAATATTCCCTAATTTTTGTAAGCAGTGTAGTTGCTGTTGGGACAGTCTGAATATGGCTCACTGACGTGATGAGCATGAGTGCGGTAGGCAAAATAATGGCATTTAAATTACAAACAGCTAGATTTCGATAGCTATGGTAAGGATAATGTTAAGGGACCAGGCATAAATAAATTATTTGCTTATTTCCTCCACTTATTTTGTTAGTTTTAAGACAGTGGTAAATCAAATATACTCCATTCCGTGCTTCACTATGTCACTGAAAACATTTGTAAGAACAATAAACAAAACATGATTAAGATGATTAGCATGTACAATGGGCGCTAAAAGTCTTGAGACCGCTAATGAAAATGCATCGATTTTGGATTTTACTAGAATTTAATCAGATTCATTTGTTGGTATTTCGGATTTTCTGCTCAAGTTCGGTGTAACCTGCAGAACAAGTTCTTTATTCTGGGTGAGTTCATGTCAACAAGTTTGTGCAAAATGTGATGATCCATGTATGAATCCTGATTATCCCAGTATGATTCTGGACCTTCTGTTTTGTAGGCCAGTATAGACCAACTGCTGAACCACTACCTTCCCGCAATAAATACAATACTGACATAAATCCATGATGGTAGTCACTTTGGATTTGCTTTGGTCTTCAAATATACTGCTCACAAAAATTAGGGCATATTTAATTATGGGATATTTCATTTTGAAATATTCTCTGATTTTTGTGAGCAGTATAGTTGTTGCAGAAGTTTGAGATGTCATTATCCTTCTGCAGTATGAATCTCTTTCCACATTTTCACTAGTGCTCTCAGACTTTTGGCCCTTACTGTATATATCACATTTATTTAAAAAAGCCTAAATAAAATTTTGGGCAGTACGGTGGCTCGGTGGGTAGCACCGATTGCCTCAGAACAAGAAGGACCCGGGTTCAATCCCAGAGTGGAGTGGCTTGGGTCCTTTCTGTGTGGAGTCTGCATGTCCTCCCCATGTCTGCGTGGGTTTACTCCAGGTACTCTGGTTTCCTCCCACAGTCCAAAGACATGCATGCTAGATTAATTGGCATCTCCAAATTGTCATTGATTTGCGTATGCAAAACACCCCAGCCGTGTAACTGGAAACAGCTGCACACCGGTCCCAAGCCATAAATGGGGAGCAGTGGAGAAAGCAATGGCAAACTACTGCACTATCCTGACTAAATACTTCATGGATCACAACGATGAAGGACAGAAATGTGTGGAGATCGATGATCCATAAAGTGACCAAGAGTCAGCTGCGACTGTACGGTTAATCCCATCCCAAAGTGCAGGATATAATCAAATATCTGTAATGACATGAAGTTTGTCCGTAACATAGTTAACAGACTAAGTAGTGAAATTAGTTTAAAATTTAGAAAAATAATTAATGTTTGAGCTTTGCAACTAGTGGATATGGTAAACGGAAGGAATATATTAACTTTAACCACTGATTGTTATATTGAGAGTGAACATTGTTTTTTGTACTTTTTGGTGATGTGAAATGTACCCCAAACTATAGAATGACCCTTTTATTCACACTGTTTTGAATACACAGACAGTGCATGTTCTGTAAAAGCCTAAAAGAGAATCAATACGAGCATATGATTTGGGACACGAGTTCAATTACTTTTATTTAATGGCAATCAAAGTAATAAAACAAATAGTTACAATGCCTTTCAATGGCACCCTATCCACACACATCCACGCAATACTCTGTGAAACACAGCATAGGTACCTTACAAGAACCATTAAACCTGGTCTATTCCATACAAATGAACAGACAATACAGGGTTTACAGAGAGGGAATTAGGTCAAAACTTGAATTTTATATGGAGGTTACTTACCCTAAGTTATATTAAACCACGCAAATGATTGAATTATTATTACACAACCTTCAAATTTTAATCTCTCCGGATATCTTTTCTTAACATCTCTTAAACATATACTGACTCAGTGTAAAGTATCTGCCCTCTCAGATTTGACCTCACACTCTTCTGGATCCCGTTGATGGAATCTGACACGTTGCTTTGCCAAGCTTTGGTGGCACCATTTAAAAGGTTCAGATCTGCTCCTGTCATACAGCGGCATACAACGTGCCAAATGTGTGGCCTCAGACAGGGCTATATTTCGCTTGTATGTAGTTCTGCGATATCTTTATAGGCCTGGCATTTGTGTAACAGCACAATTCTGTTAAACCCCTGAATCAACCTTTCCATATACTGCAATAAACTTCATACTGTTCTTGATGTTTCTTTTTCTTAGACAGTAATGGCTTTTAACACAAAGCACAAACACAAATGGCTTCTAGGCACAAAACCAACAATAGACAATCTTAAAAGCTTATGGCTGGATAAGAAAACAGAGAAAACCAAGCATTCAGAAATACCACAAGATATTCTGCAGATAATTGTGTAAAAATATAGAATAAAATGAATTATCAGATTTTGTACAAACTTGTGACGTCCATGCCAGCTAGATTAGACACTATCATTGCAGAAAAAAGAAAGACAAAAAGTGTATTCTGGAATTTACCAAATTATCAATAAATGGATGAATACTGCTATTCTTTGTACAAGTCAATGGTGTGGTACATAAAATATTAATTAAAAACCTATTTAAATTCAGCCGTATAAAAGTAATTCAATATGTAGATGAATACATTTTAGTAGTAAAGTAAGAAGTGTAATAATAAGTAGAAAAAAGTCTTTATTGTCATAATGCAAATATATTGTTTTTCATGTACAAAGTAATTAGTTCATGCATTTGTAGGCATACAGGCTTGATAGGCATACCAATGTTAAACAGAGAATTTATTGTCTTTGTTAAGTGCATTAGCATGGTCAAAGCCTATAGATGCTTATTATAGCTCCCATAATGTGTTGCCAAATCAACCTGTATTTAGACTTTGTGACTTTGTTTTTAATTGTTCATTGAAGAAAAACCTGTCACTCTGCCAGACCTTTACTAGTACTAGAACTTTACTAGTCTTATTATTTTAGCTAAATACTTACCAACTGAAATAACAATATGTTTTGACATGGTCTTAAATGATCTCAGAAAGTGACTGGTGTATGAACCGCATGCCATTTAGCCATTTATGGTTTTACTGAAGGTTGTTTGGAATGAAGGAAAAGAGAAAGAGAAATATAAAAATAGACACATTACATGCACATTCAGTGGAATATGTGTAAATTCCTCATGCTAGATATCTAGTTGTAGGCCACTAATTAAGCCCTGATTCATGTACAGTACATTAAAATGAATCAGAGGAATTCTTACCTAACTCTAAAGGTCAGTACAGTTTAACCATAATAAAGCAGGGGTGGGTTTTGAATGTGGAATTACGGTATTGGTTTTCTCCTGGTTACACAAGGCACTTTAAATCACTATCATGCTTTCCAGGTCCTCACTGCATGCCACAGCTGTTTTTACCCTATGCCCGGTTACATTGTACCCTGAGTGCACTTGTCCTCAATAAGACCCTCTCATATGTCTCTTAGATTTATTGATTATGCCATGCAGCGATTTTCAGGTACTTGTACTGCACGCGTGAGAATATTGACAGAGATTTTTACAGAGGTACCTGACCAAATGTGCTATTGTTGTTCCATGCTCAGCCATAGTGATTACACTATTTGCGTGCTTGTATCTGAGGCCAATTCAGCAGTGGCGTTGATGCTCAGCAGAAAAGCAGCACATACTACCAAGTCTTGTATTGAGAAACCCCAGTCATGGAAGTCTTTCAGTCGTCGCATAGTTTTCAGATGGAAAACGCCGCTCTCTAGTGGCCGTTGTAAGAAGTCATTGCCGTCTTTTTGTAAATGTTTTTCGCTCCCATTAGTGCTGTTGGTTCCCCTTAAATGTATGTGATGTTGATGTGTTTTCCTTAATGTATTAGTGTTCTTGCTTATTGCAATTTCCAGGAAAAAAATGTAATGTGAGATTTCATAGTAATACTGTAAATTGCTTGACAGATTTAATATGAACTTTCACAGTTTGACTATTAGATTTACAGTTCTACTGTAGATTGTTTTACGGTAATTTGAGCACTTCATGGTTCTATTGTAAAATTTCACGGTGCATTTTTTTCCTGGTTTGAGTTCTGGACTTTTGTTTGCTTTGTAAATGTGACTCTGCAGGTCACTCAAGTAAGTAACAGTAAATTTATGCATACACACTCTCTACAAATATCAAATAAGGTATACTAAATGTAGGGGTAGGGGAATATCAGGAAAATGAAGCAATTCATCTATTCATCAATACAATAAATGCCAAAAATGTATTTCCTAAATGTTAATTGAGCTAAGAAATGCAGTGTCTGAGACAGTCTGTGGCATGCGCATAACATACAATACAGAAATGAACCAGCAAAATAAAAGCTTCCATCCAATTCGGTAAGAGCAAACATGTTCTGAGCATGCAGCAAGTATTGCCAGGGATTTGCACCCATATTCAGCCAATGAGAACCAAGTCTTTCACATCTGACAATACTTTTAATAGACTAAGGTCTGACATACCCTCACATCTAAAGATAGAGAGGTTTAAGTCACAGACTAGGATTTTGCAAAAGCTGGGAATCTTGCATGGCCACTATTGCAAAACTGTCCTTTTGATATAAATTTAGATCTGTTGAAAGCACATACCTAAATATAATCAACCAGTAGCCT
>JAUZSU010183516.1:0-12429 GCA_034780255.1 Parotocinclus maculicauda
GGGGTTTGGGGGTTGATTACAGGAACTGCACCTGATCAGCTGTCTTCGCCATGTGCTGCAGGCCACACTTCCTTTCAATGAGATAACCATAGGCTAACTAAGACAGGGGTTTACGGTTACCAGCAACACAAACAATGGCCTTTTTCTCTTATATGAAATTAAGACGCGTTTATCACAACACACCTAGAGACACTGTATAGCTATAGCGGTTTATGCGATGCGACTGGACAGATCCGTGAAAAAAGGTCCCAAATGTCATTTTAAGATTCATACTCACAAAAGTTAGCTTGTGCATTACAATTTCAGTGAAGTCAATACTTGAAAAAATATACATAAATTTATTTATTTTTTAGTACTTTATATGTTCCCCATTTGTTGCAATGACAGTGTGCATTTAAGCTGGCATTGACAAGTTTTTTTTTTATTAATGATTTGTGTTATACCAGAATGATTTAAAAATATCCCAAAGAGCATCATGGGATGTTACTGAATGATTGGTGTTCTTAAGTATCCTCCCACAAATGATCAATGAGTTTAGGTCATAGAGACATACCAAATACTATATAAAATTGTGCAGTATTACTTTTCACTCAAATTGTGGGTCTCACAGTGTGAAGGTTCTGTGTTTGGGTCATCCATGTGGGTTTACTCTTGGTGCTCTGTTTTCCTCCCAATGGCATGCTTTAGGCTAACTGATCTGGCTATTACTTTATTACTACACTAACCTTCCATCACCACACAAGATGTTATTAACATTACATGCTGGCCCTTAAATGCTTTTTATGTAATTACAATAGAACTGAATTTGTACTAAAAGAAGGATTTTGGTCTATCTGAGACACAACAGATCTACTTCTTATTAACCTGTAATGCTTCTATGAAGCATGACATGATTTACATGAATTTATTACATCTACCTACTAAATTTATTCTAGTAAACAGAAGCTTGGTTAGTGCATAACATGGTATGCAAATCTGCGTGTACTACCTTCATTTTCCAATATCCTTGATTTGAGCTTCAATTCCTTTAGCCCTGCATTAAATGATTAAATACTGAGAGATTAGTGGATCACTAATCAACCCATGTGCCTGATTCTGGCCTGACCAGACAGCAGTCCAAAAATATTTTAAATCCAAAACTAAAATACATGACAATACACACACAACCATGTAAATCAATCATTAAAGCTATCGACGGCTGTTTGTACTCTGTGAATGGTGTGGTAGACATGGCTAGCGTAGAAACTAGGCGGTTCGTCTAAATGTGCTGAAAAGGCTGACTCCTCACCCCCCATTGCCACGACAACTCAGCGGTGGCTCAGTGAGCCATGACTAGACAACATGTCATGATAGAGGGCTTGCGTGACAATGCTGAGTGGTTACACTCATATTCAGCTCCCTAATATCAGTTTCCCTGAAGAGACCCATGGAAGCTAGGCAGGTCTCTATCCAGTTGTAGGTTGTGCATATGAATTTTTCTAGCGCAAATAAAGTCAAAGTTTTTAAATGAAAGTCACTATACATGAAACATGGCAATTTACAAAACTGTATATATATATAAAAGAGAGATAAAGAGAAATACGTACATTAAAAGCTTACTGTTTTAGAAGTTAGAACAATGGCGCACAATCCAGGTGTTATATTAGTCCATTTCAAATTTCTGGAACCAGAAAAGGCAAGGAGGAAGCTATATGGAGAACTGTGACATAAGAAAGCCCCATACATGTATCATTTAAGAGAGTGAGAGCGCTGTGAGGTGTGTTCCATGCTGGTGCGGGATCAGCATATAAGACTCTCAGCTCCCTCTGCTATTGTTACAGCAGAGAGCTCCTCACTGAGCATGCTCCAATACAGCATGTTGGCATGGGAACCTGTGAAACACAAGACTGTCCAACAGGACCTTAATGCAACATCTTGCTCTCCCCCACCTGCTGTCCCATAAGGACATCCTTTGTTTTTGTTGTTACTGTGAACCAAACCTTTAAAACAGTAAAAAACATCATAAATACAACATACCTACCAGGCACAGACCTAATGTGCTACCATGTATCAGAGGTATGCAATCTGCCATGCTGAATAAACATATATTGGGTGCTGCTACAAGCTGGTTTCTACTGGTCAGTCTGGTGAGGGTTTTGTTGGTCAACCACTATGGATGTGCTAGTTACAGTAGACAAATTCTTAAAAAGGGACAGACAATGGTATTGTTGTGCTTGCTGTATTTTTTAGTAGAGAATATATGAAATGTATATATTAAATATGTACATATTTTTCCACCCTATTTAATCGTACAGACTAATGTAGATTTAAGTCTAAAACTATGAAAACCATTTGCAGAACAACTTGTATGAAGCACATGACCCCCACATGCTCAGACTGATAATAAGCTACGCTGGTGCTTGAAAGTCTGTGAACTGCTGAATATAATATATCACATAATAATTAATTACTGAATAAACCAGAATTATAATATTTAACACATTTCACACAAGTCAAAAGTAGATCAAGTAGACTCCAATTAGTAAAAAATAAGACAGACATTTTATACTTGGTTGTTTGTTTAATTCAGAAAAATGGCCCAATATGACATCTGTGAGTGGCAAAAGTATGCAAACCATTGCTTTCCATACCTCATGAGACCCCCTGGTGCAGCATCAGCTGCTACTAACATTTCCAGGAGTGTGCTCCCACAATTTAGTTTATAATCTGAAAAGGTGTAAAAAACTGTTTTAAGGTTTATGCCAAAGTAAAGAAAATTCTAAAAGGATCACATATTTTCAATCACCACTGTAGTGTGTGTCTGAAAGACAGAAAGAATTGATGGAACTCTATGGAATGCACAAAAATGAGCCACACTTTCACTATTGGAACTCAGGATGCTGCATCACCCTGCTGGATTCTCATGGGACAGCTTTCAAAGGATATTGGCTATGCACTGTAATTGCAGTATGCTGAGCCATATGGTGCCAGCTAATCCCCTCGCTGCTACCACACATGCTCCCAGTAAACAAATACCAAACAGTTTGAGCTGCATGTAAAACAGACATCAACTGAGTCTGTCAAATGGCCATAATAAGCTCTACACCTAACAGAGGTAGCTGAGTTTCTTTTTTATTGTGTAGAAAGCCAGTGACCCACAACTGTAACAAACAGAAGGGACATCAACCAGCAATTCCCCTTAAGAAATTCAAATTTACAAGGAAATTGTTGTGTCAGTACTGCTGGCTATCATCATGTCAAATACCAGTTTGCACAGTAGCTAAACGTAAAGGCTTTTATTAAAACACCAGTCTCTAACACATTTACATTTACGGCATTTAGCAGTGGCCCTTATCCAGAGTGACTTACAACTGATGTAGTCTTTCAATTCAAACAATGGTGGGGTTAAGGACCTTGCTTAATGACATAACTGTGGCAGCTTGGCAGAGGTGGGATTTGAACCCTGGACCAGCAGGTCCAGAGTCCAGTACCGTAACCGCTAGGCAACCACAGTAACACAAATACTCTCTCATTCACATAATAATAGGAATAATTAGGACACAGGTTGAACAGGGTTCAATATACCTTTATATAGTAAAAAAAAGTGCTGCTATGATACCTGGTCTTGGAGAATCAAGAGTCCTAATATTTTTTTGTTTTTGTACCAAGTAGTCTCTCAATGAACATTGTTTTTAATATTGCCCCAATGTCTGTCCCGAGCTTCCAGTTAAATATACTTCACTCTTAATTTACAAGACAATAAAATACATCAGCCATCAGATGTAATTACCCAAAAGGCCCAGTAATTGTTACACTAGGTCAGATTTATAATGAATGTGTGCATATGTGACCAAGTACAAACAGTAATGTTTGAATTTTACTTAAAGCCAGAACTTATTTTAATACTTCTGGCAGTTATGTAAGTTAACATGCAGACAAAATGTGCAATGCTAGTTAGACCACCAAGAATTCAATATCTAATCTGTTTAATCTATTTCATGAAGATTCAGCATACTCTGAAGATCAGTCACAAGGTCTTTTTTCTGTACTCTATTAGTCTATTATGGGGATGTAAGGCTTGGTCATAAAAGATGATTGACTGATGGCCTCGGGGCTTAGGCTAACCCATTACAGAGAACAGACACATGTGGCCATGCCTGGATAGAAGCCATCACATCACCAAAAGATCATTTCTAATTTATGACGGCTCTACCACAACCTAAATAATTTATCTATAGCTCCACATGATGGACACAGACACTGCATCTGAGTTACAAATAGCAAGAAAAATCATTGAAGAAGCGATGTACTGTCTCTGATCTATATTTAGAAGTGCATGAATCAGCATGTGATAAAGGCAACAATAAAAGGCAATTTCTGAACATAAATGTACTGAATTTTGACCCAAATGATAATAAATCCATAAAAAGAACACTTCTGTAGCTATGTACAATTGTTACAGACTGTCCTTTTCTGTCACAAACTACATCCCTCACAATACTTAACAGTGGCTATTAAGGCTTGTCACCAAAAGAGAACAACACACTGTTTGTCAATGCTTACATGGAAAAGTTTGCCTAATTGGATGACTGCATGGAAACTGGAGGTTTACTTAACATTTTATGTTAGTTGGTGAGTGAGGACCACATTTGTGTTATCAATACTACCATTTGATGAGAGTTTGGAGGAGGGACAATTGATTGCACCATTTTCAGAACTGTGCCAATACACACAGGACACACTGACACAGTTTTAGGGATGAACAAAGACTTTTACAAGTTCTAATCTCTTGCTGTTATAACTGTCCTTTTCCCTTTTCGTTTACTAAAAGAATGCAGAATGTGCATTTAGTGGGACTTCAGCAAAATATATGCTGATTAAATTAAATGTAATGAAGAACTTGCAAAAAAGAAAAATGCTAAATAAAAGCATTTTAACCAGTGAGCCCAAACTTTTGTCTCCCACTGTATATGATTAAATACATTTAAGTAGACTTAAACCCAGATCATTTAAATGCATATTATGTGTTTTAAGCAATTTATTGAATTAAAATTATTTTTTTATAGAAAAGGTAAAATAATTATAAATGTCCAGTATAGTTGTATCCCTCTCTTCAAGCTACTGTATAACATATGGATTTCAACAGCCCAACCCATTATTCGTACCAATAACTCATGTGGTCAACCTGGGAAACTGAATTCTACACCATGGACTCAGGCAGAGTACAGTAACTGTAAATAGCATTCCAAATGGCATTATGCAGATCCTCCTGATAAACCTGCTTAGATCCTCCACGGATGCCTTTTTATTAAGAGGGCAATCACTTGCAAACTCAATGTCCATTACAGATGGACAGTGCTGTATGGCTGTATTTACATTCACAGTGACTGGTATATGTAATTACACTGCCTACAGAAAACCAAACCCTGTCAGAATCCTTATCTAAAGCACAATAGACCCCCCAAACATTCAATTATTACAAGTGAATTAGTAAAACACCTGTAAAACATAAGTTTCATAACAGTGATCTGCCCTCCTTGAAGTGACTATTTTAAAAGTACAACCAAGCACAACCAATCACCTACCATATAACACACCAGAGAAATTTAGCCTTCACTTAACACCAATTACAGTGGCTTTGTTTACTTCAAAATAAAAGTGACCATTAGGAACAACAATACCATATTTAAATCAGTTGCTTAAATCATTTCCATTTGACTATTTTGTTAGGTATTATATCCTTTACTAAAAAACATGTGGCAACAGTTATGTCTTCGTTATTGCTGCTTAGCTCTGAGGCACACATGAAGTCCCTAAGCTTACTAACTTCCAGTGTGGTCTTTGGGGTGCTTCTTTTTTATTATATCAGATACATGTCTGGTTCAGTCAAGTTTGTGCTTAGAGCATAATGTGCTCACACCAGAAGACTCTTAAGCAAACATTCCCACCACATTTATCAGATGAACCCAATGACCTATGATGGTGGTTCCCCTGCAGCACGGAATGTTTGATTAGTTTATTGATGCGAGAGCTGGACATTCTGTCAATATGTCTATAATGGGGGCTCAACCCACATTCTCAGAAATAGATGATGACTGTATGTTTCCATTATCACTGCAAACATTTGTAGTGATAATCCAGAGAAGGGTTACATATATACTGAATAAGTAACTCTAAAAATTCTAATTACAGTTTAATTGAATTAGGGTAATATCCATGATTTATTTGACCATAAAAGCATTATACCAACAAAAATAAGAACTCTTAAACAAGAGGCCAATTAACCCTACAGTGCACATAATTTAATACAGAATTATTCTTTAATATATATAATACAAAAATGCTTTACAATAAACATAATCGTTTATTGTCCTAAAATAGGTATAGAAACTTATTAAATGAATGAGAACAAAATATTATATTTGGTAATTTACTTATTAATACAAATTATTGAACATTACATGAATTTTGAACCACGAGGATAAGCAGTTTAAATTAGATTCAGGTGTTTTTAATTAATGGGGCAACAATCAGGTGTGTGGAGGTGCCATGTTTGGTTGCGCCTCACTTCTTCATAGCATAGATTTCACAAGCTGTTGGAAACATTTCTTTGAGATTCTCCTCTAGAGGTCCTTGGCTTGGGTCCATGGAATCAAGCTGCTTGTGCCAAATTCTGACCCTACCATCTATGTACGTCTCAGCCTACATTTTTCTAGTTTTCGACTATCCAGATTGAGCTTGTAGCCACTGCTGCTTCAGCATTCTATTCTTGGCTTTCCGAAGTGGAATCCGATATGGTCTTTCACTTGTTATGCATTCTGAGATGCTCTTCTCCTCACAATTGTACAGAGTGGTTATCTAAATGACCTTTCTGTCATCTTGAACAGATCTGGAAATGCTCAGTTGACCTCTCTTATCAACAAGACAGCTCTGTGCATAGAACTGCCATTGACTGACTGACTTTTCTTTATTGCGCCATTCTGAGTAAAGCAGAGAGTATGTAGTGTGTGAAAATTCAAGAGATCAGCAGTTATAGAAATGCTCAATCTATCAGTCATGCCACAGTAAAAATGCTGAGATTTTTCCCATTCTGATGGTAGATGTGAACATTACCTGAAGTTGTCATTTATCAAATAAGTGGTGTAGAGGTGTTCCTTATAACAGGTTCAGTAAGTGAACATATACCTGTAAATGATGTAAAAGCCCGCTGATCGCATATGTGCCAGGGAAAGCAATAAAGGCCAACAAATATGTTTTCAGTACTGAGCACACATTTCTAATAGCTTGGATGACAATTCCCTGTTTTATAAAGAACAATGCCATGAAATTTCAGATCATATGTAATACTGAGGCCAGATGTCTAAGACTAAAACTCATATGATCATATATTATTTATTTTAAAGAATTATGGAGTATTTGGTATGTTCCAGACTCAAGCTGGCATGGACTCCACAACTTTATGCTGGATTTGTCAGTTGGCCTGGGTTCAATCCTGAGTGGGTCCTGCAACATTAAGGTAAAGTGTTTTGAAAATCCCAATCCGTACTGAGTTCTAATTACCTTATTATACATAATAATTCTTACAGATTCCTATGTTAATTGCTTATTTATGTACTGTTACAACTCCCAATATGGCAGCGTATTTTATAATTTGTTTTGCTTCTTCT
Source organism: Parotocinclus maculicauda (assembly GCA_034780255.1). Classification (NCBI taxonomy): domain Eukaryota; kingdom Metazoa; phylum Chordata; class Actinopteri; order Siluriformes; family Loricariidae; genus Parotocinclus; species Parotocinclus maculicauda. The sequence continues at coordinate 7,647 of JAUZSU010183516.1, forward strand.
GCCCTCCTGGTATCACAATCTACAGTGTGTTCTCATCCTCATTCTTCAAACGGCGTTGAACAGCCAATCAATGCTGCAGATCCATGAGCAGAGGTGAGAGAGGGTTTAAGAGAGACATTAAACTGTGCATACCTGTATATCATTCAGCAGGGAAAGCTCTACTGCACATTGCCAACATATAATACCATAAGTAAAAGGGTGTGCAGTTTTACCACTGGTGATAAGATACTAAATGCAACTCAACTTAAATATTCAGCATAACTGAATTCACATAAATTAATCTACTTATTCAGTTTTTCTATCCGCGGAAAAGGCCATATATAATACACTTCTTATAAGAGATAAAATACACTGCCAATCCGAAGTAATCTTTATGGTACATCTGAAAAGGAGTGAGCTGCTTCCAAGTCACCAGTATTTACACGACAAAGGAAAACGGGGACTATGCAGAAGACCCAAGAGTTTAGCAAGAAAGCTAAATGTACCCTATAGCAAAAAAAAACTATAATAAATGAATAAAATAATTTATAATATGTTAGAATACATATAAGAAATTAATTTAAAGAATACATGGCACTGAAGACCACCCTACCCTGAATAATAATTAGACATTGTATAAATGTCAGTAATTAAAATATTGGGAAAAAAAGCTTACTATTGGAGAAACTGCTATAGGAACAAAGTTCAAATAAAAAACATGAAGAGCAAGGTTTGCATAGTGAATAAATATTGATATTCATTCGCTCAGCCAATCTTGGCCTGAGCATTTAGTAAAATTATGATAGAAACGCATTGCATGGCATTTACCCTTTACAAAAGAGACCTGCGTTAGTGCCTACAGTTTCACACTTTTTCTGTTTAATCATGTGGTGGAGAACGTAATTAAGGCATTAGGTCAGATGCAGAGACTGGCTAATTCATGTTCCTGAACACTGAGGATCAGCCAGGTAGCTCCAAAGCAGGTCAGCCCAGAGTAGCAGAAATCTTAATCTTGAATGAGACTCACCTGCAAAACTCACTCACATATAGTATACACAGACAGGGTTCAGATAGCTGCAGTTTGCTGATCTTAAATATAATCATGGAGTCCTAAATGGATTTGTACTTAGAACAACAAAAAGCACGTTTCCCCTTAAAAGTCTATCCTACTCATGTGATCAAGTCGCAACTTGAGTCGACAGTGCTGGCTTCAAACATCAGTGTGATTTCCATTTGGTGCTGACTAATCATGTAAAATGAAATATATAATAAATATAAAACACATAATAAAACCTGGTAACTCCCACTACCAAATTCTCACTATTTACTCCCCGTTTTATAATTTTCTATGATACTTACAAAAAATGTATGAATTTCAAATGATGTAGGGAATCAAGTGTTGCGAATATGAGATATGGTGAGGAAAAGCCATGGATACGGCAATAATCTTTTTTTTTTTTAACCATTAATACATTTTTTAATAATATATGTGAGTAATTGATTTTGTCCAACTGTAGTTTAATGTAGTCCAGCACGGTGGCTCAGTAGGTAGCCCCGGTGCCTCACAGCAAGAAGGTCCCGGGTTCAATCCCAGGGTGAAGCGGTCTGGGTTTAATCCAGGTACTCCAGTTTCCTCCCACAGTCCAAAGACATGTGTGCTAGATTAATTGGTGTCTCTAAAGTGGCGTGTCTCTGTGTGTGGGACTGTTTGTGTGTGCAGTATGATGGATTGGCGCCCCGTCTAGGGTTGTTCCTGCCCTTGTGCCCACAGTTGTCGGGTGCGCACCGGCTGGCCCATGACCCCGTGCGGATTAAGCAGAAGATAATAGATGGATAGATAGTTTAAAAGTGTTAAACATTTTAAGGTAGGCTGTGCTACGATATTTACATTACACAAAATGTACAATAAAATTAAGTTATGTAGGACTCAGAATGTATCCTCAATTGTAAATCAGGGACTATATTTATAATATATGGGGTATTTTTATGCCCTAACCCTCTATATGAACCACTACTCTAATGAACGACAATGTTTAAATGAGTGAATTGTGTTCTGAATGGCCTTCATCTCTACCCACATCCTGTACTTCAGTCCTGTGAACAACCTAAACTTGGGTATATAATTTTGAATTTATTTCTCACTTTCAATCCGTTATTAATTAAATTGCAAGATTTTTAACACTTTTATAACTTATAAAATAATCTTAGCCTGCACAATGTATTCCCCTGAAATAGGTGTTAAAACCCTGACCAGGAAACATGGTTAAAACATTAATTATGTAATGATAATTTGATAACTATTTCTTATATAGTTTGTGAATTTCATTTCTTTCTCATTTTTAATTAGTTTGCTTATAATTTCACTAAGATATTATGACTCGGGTATGTAACAATATTTCTCACACCTTTCCTCTGATTGTTGTAGTCTTCATAACAAAGCTCATTCTCTATTTATTATAATGGGCTGTTAAAAAAAGAAAATAGCAGTTGGCTAATAATCAGGTCACCATCCAAATAAAGACAAAAACAAATGTAATTAAAATGTAAAATGTAATTATGTATTTAAGCATAAACATGTGACAGCATGTGACAAGCATGAGTCTGATAAAAACTTGACAATTGTCAACCATGCAAGCAGCCCTCTGAGAAACGGAAAAAGAATGTGAAAGGCATGTCTGTGTAACTGCTTACAGGGAAATCTTTATTATATAGTTAAAAAGAATTCAATAAATACAACAAACACGTCAATGGAACTCAGAACCTTTATATGTTATATGTGCAGGCTGATTTGGAGAGTCACCTATGTTGAAAACAGGACATGAGCTAATTATGGCTGGTAACCGCTGGGAGTTCATGGCTCGTGATTTCTGTGAAATAAGTGAGATGAAACAGCTCTGACTGCAGGGTCACCCGGTGCTTCATGAGACACCCTGCAGTGATTTTAACATTGCGCTTTTGTTTATTTCTGCCCGTGGATTCACACAATCACACAGGTAAGTGTTGGCTGGGACTGTAGTGGCCTCACAGATGGACAGCATACCTTTATGAATGTAATCCTTTAAAAACACATGCAACTAAATATTTTACACACGGACCTTGGTTTGTTAGTGCACAGATTTCAACATTGGACTGCATCACAACTGAAGGAACACTGCTCCTGCTTTTATTTTTGACACACTAATGAAACATATACTTGTACAGTCGTGGCCAAAAGTTTTGAGAATGGCACAAATTTTGGTTTTCATAAAGTTTGCTGGCAATTAGTATCTAGTCTAGTCAATACAAAGTCATTCCCTGCCATAAAAGTTAACTTCACAAAATTGCTGCATTCCAGCCACTGTATTCCAACTACTACAAAATAGCCAGCTAACATAATTTCAGTGATGATCTCTTTAGCTCTGGAGTAAAGGCTAATGTGGACAAGACAGCTGATTCCACTCTGTCATGCTGATTAGAAGAGCAGACTGTTTGCTTCAAGAGGATATTTTCTCCTGTTAAAACCATAGTTACCGCCAAGGAAGCATGTGCAGTCATCATTGCATTGCATCAAAAGGGTTTCACAGGGTTTCACCTTGCCGCTTGAAAAATCCTGAGGAGTGGATTCGATCAAACTCTTGACTAAGAACACTGCTATGAATAAGGAATAGTATAGTAAATCTACTCAAGGGCAACTTCTCCCAACAATCCAGGAATAATTCATTTTCCAGCATGATGCAGCATCATGTCACAATGCAAAAGTGATAACCAATTGGCTGAACAAAACATTGTAATTTTGGGTCTATTCCCTGTAAACTCCCCAGATCTCAATTCCATTGAGAACCTGTGGTCAATCCTCAAAAAAGGTGGACAAACAAAACCCCAGAAACTGTGATCAGCCTAACGCATTGATAAGGCAAGAATGAGTTGCCATCATTCAAGATCTTGCCCAGAAGCTGATATCCAGCATGCAAAGATGAATTGTACTAAATTATACCATATAAACACCTGACAAAAGGTTATAAAAACTGAGGTAGCAAACCCCAACCTCCCCCAATGAACCTGACCATGAACAATTTTGTAAAAAATGAATTGCCATCATTCAAGATTTTGCCCAGAAGCTGATATCCAGCATGCAAAGATGAACTGCAAAAATCTTAAAGGAAAATGGACAACAATGTAAATGTTAAGTATTTGCCTAATCTAAGTGTATTTGTTAATAATCAATAAACCTGACCATGAACAATTTAGTAAAAACAGGAAAATAAAACAAAGTCTGTCATTTAGCAAATGTATTCTGCTTTTATTACAGACATCAAGTCACATAGTTCTAAATAAATTTCTCATGACAGGAAAACTGTCATGTAAGTACAAAATTGTTTTTGGGTGTAATTACTCCTCAAATGGTAGAAGTGCAAAGGATGTTACATAATAAATAAAACAGTGGGGTTGTGGATTGTGGTTAGTGCAGGTTGAATTATTTAAGGTATAAAGTGTATGCAAAGTGAGAATATTCTGCTCAGGTGTCAGATATTGCAAATGGTACTGATGAGTAGCAGATTGATAAGCTCCTGATAATGATTTCTTCCTGCTCTGAAGCCAGCATCAAAACACTCAACCCATGCCCTTTAACTGTTTATATGAGCTAAACAAATGAGTTTTGTATCACTATAGTACTGTGACTGCTATTATTACAATAAATGTAGTTCGCGGTTTCATCTAAATACTAATGCATAGCCTCCTGGCTTTAAAGCAGGGGTCGGGAACCTATGGCTCGCGAGCCAGATGTGGCTCTTTTGATGTCTGCATCTGGCTCGGAGACAAATCT
>JAUZSU010183527.1:0-12428 GCA_034780255.1 Parotocinclus maculicauda
AATCGAATCGAATCGTGACCCTGAAATCAGAAATAAAATCGAATCGAGGATTTAGAGAATCGTGACACCCCTACTACAAACCATTTGTGAATAACGTCTACGGGAAGAATGGAAGCACATGGACGTATGATCTAAGCTCCTGGTATGTAGCTGCTATACTTCAGCACCTCAGTTTGTCAGTAAGAGTCACAATTACGTGTAAAGCAGTTATTGGTTGGTGGTGGGCCACAGTTATCCACTTTATAGGAGTTAAGGATGCCCAGACAATCTGGAAATTTTCACACAAAATCCATTCCAAATCCATGATATTACACATTTATGCATTTACAAGTTACTAAACTTTACATGGGGACTGTGGAGGCAAAGTGGTTAAGGTACTGGACTATGGGCAGAAGGTACAGAGTTCAAAACCCATCTCTGCTAGGCTGTGTTTCTGATATTACTGGACCACCAAATTCTACAGTTGGCACCCTGAATACTGCTCACAAAAACTGGGGGATAAATTAAATTGAAATCTTGAAACCAATTAAACATTTCCTTATTTTTGTGAGCAGTGTATTTGGGTATATGATGAGCGAGTCATTGCACTGAATGCCTTCTCCACTTCTCCAGAGTCCAACTTGTGTGTACTTTACATCATGCAACGATTGCTTGCTGTTTCCCTTGCACCGCTTTGAAAATCCAAACTGCAAAGTTCTGAAAAATGTAAAATTTTTGGCTTGACCTTGAATTCAGATTCAATTAAGAACTTGAGAGAAGAAATATGTCTGCACCTACATCAATATCGGCACTGGCAGTGGAGCCGGGCAGCTCTAATAAACTTGTTGCATCATATGACAGACGGCACCTTTAAAGTTAATTCTATGACCCTTTTTGCCGCCCGTGTTTGCCTGTGGCGATAACATGAATAGAATGAAACAGACAAACCCTCTAGAACATATGTTCCCGAATGAAGAAAATAGGGTATTAAAAAAGAACAATGACACCAGTTCTGGATCACTAGCCAACCCCTTTAAGCATGAAACTTCATAGAGTGTCCCTTATCACCCAACCTTCTGACATCCAGTGGTCACCAATGTACCTCCACTAGAACTGTGTTGCCATTTCATAGCAATAAGACTTTCTCCAGCAGGGTTAACTCATTTTATTAGTCTCTCCACACACTCAGCATGCTGGTAGAATGACAATAAAGAGCCTCAGGAAGAAGAAGACTAGAACATGTCTGGGGAACAAGGGAGCTGACAAGTGGGAAAGAGCGAGGGAAACATGATGATCCTTAGAAAGAAGGACTGTGGAGGAGTAAGAAGGATGAGGAGGGTGTGTGGGAGGAGAGGCTCAAAAGAAAACACTGCAAAATGAATAGACAATGATTGCTAAGTCATGTGGGTGAGAGGGCAAGCGAACGACTTCGGAGGACAAACAAAACGAGCAGCCGAAGAAGGAAGTCGTATAAGCCAGGCGCTATGGAGAGAGTAAGCACAGGGTTCGCTTTTCCCCTTAATTGACCTTGTGGGTTCGTTTTCCTGCCGTGATAATTGCTCAAGCATTGAGAGTTAACCAAAAACACCACCTTCCTGCGTGTCAGGTCTCCCCACTGGTGCTCACCTTGGGAATAAAGGACCTCTCACGAGTGGAAACAAGTGGGTCTGGGACAACATAATCACAGCCGCTACAAACAAGGCGTGTCAAGAAGCCAATTGCTTTGTTGTGTCCTCCCGAAAAAGTAAGCAACTGAGTTATCCTATTTGTTGTGCGAAGGGCTAACTGACAATCAGGGTGCAGTCAAGATGCATGATCCAGACTTCACATAATGGCTCAGAGTTTGGGACCGATTCCTAATGAGCAGAAGCACTCAAGCCAAATTGAATGAGGCGTGCGGACCTGGGGGCGTCTGAGCTGCTCGGCACTTTGCTCTTTTCTCATAATTTGGTTTGTTATTTTTGGGAGTGTGACTAAGCCAGACGTGCTGTAAACAAATATAATTGCCAGAGTGGCTTCAGTACCAGACACAAATGTGTGAATAAAGGACACACACACACACATACACACAAAAACCCTGTAACCTTCAAAGAACAGCATTTTTGAATTTGGCCTATAATGTTTTAAGTTGGCCCGAACACAATGAAACCATGTCCTCTCTGAAAGGCAATTGATTTCAGGTCGTTATTGGGGCTAAGGCCAGTGCTAAATCACAGCTAATTAATATGCTGTAACATTTCTTCCAGCACTTATCTCTCGCCACAGCAGCCAGCCACTTTTTTTAACTACTTTAGAAGAAAGGTGGTTAAAAAAACAGCCCTCAACTGGGAATATGTGGCCCAAATTCGTATAAAATTAAAAGTAAGCCTTACAGATCATGCAAATACACAAACAGCATGTGTTGGCCATGGAGCAATTAATTCCAGCCAAGTGCTTAAGTACTGTAAATTTTCAATTAATGATGGCATTTCCAATGCTGAGCCATGGTTATGGTTACTTATGGTGTGTGTTTATTATTTAATTTACCATCATATCAACATTAATGGCTATATTCACCACATACAAGGGTACATTGACACACTAGTCAATTTAGAAAGAGCAATTAACCTAATAAATCTCACAGACAGGGTCGAACCCTGACCAGAGCTGTGAAGGAAAGGCGCTAATGGCATGTGCCACCTTGACACCCCAGAGTTCTTAACAGAATGCTTTGTAAAGTGATCTAAGAAAATATAAAGTACAAATTTCATAGACTATTGTAGCATCAAGGGTTTCCTTCACTGAACCCAAATGACCCAAACCATCAAAAACGTCCTCCTATAAACTTAACAGTTTGTGGTAGTTATTCTGGTTAGAGCTAATGGGGGCTAGAGAGGTTTGCAATCTATCCCTAGAACTTGCAGAGTGCAAACATTTACGGCATTTAGCAGACGCCCTTATACAGAGCGACTTACAACTGATATATTCTTACAATCCAAGCAATGGTGGTGGGTTAAGGGCCTTGCTTAAGGATCCAACTGTGGCTGAATGGGGGAATTTGAACCCTGGACCATCAGGTCCATTCAGGTCCAGAGTCCAGTACCTTAACCGCTAGGCTACCACAGTCCCAAGTTATGCTGTCCTAAGGTACAAACGAGTATGTTTGTGTAGAGTTCGAAGAAGGTAACAGGTCCGAGTAGGGGGTCATTCTCCGTCGTTCTCTATAGTCAAGCCACCCTTTCTAACTGTAAGGCACTGCGAGAACTAAAACTTAGGACCCCCTGGTGGTCTCCATGTTATATACAATCTCTTCAGTGGTTATAGTCTTGTATATAAAAACTGACACTGGATTCAGTCTGTCCATTTTAGTCTTTCATTTAAGTTTTTCATGCCAGTTAGGCTTGTTGAGGGCTTGTGTGCTCAGTGAAAGTCTGGGGAATCTGACCGTTTGTACAGGCTCAGGATTTAATAACATTTGTAATCAAAATGGTACAGATGTCGCTATCCCAGGGTTAAAAATGACAAGGAATCAACAAGGAACCATTTTGTTAAATCCCTGAAAATCAGAAGGATGAGAGTGGAATCTTAGTTTTTATAACAGTTTTTCAATCAATCAATCAATCAATCAAAATTTATTTATACAGCGCTTTTTACAATGAAGCATTGTCCTCCGCTCCGAGAGAAGAGACCGGAGCACCTCAGGGAAAAACAAAAGAAAGTGCAGTAAACATTTGGAAATACTATTCAAAAGCCTGAGTAAATAAATATGTTTTTAATTGAGATTTGAACATTGAGACTGTGCGTCTGTAATGCCAACCTTAACCAAATAACATTTCACTGATGTTCATAAGTTGTATCGTCTCTAATAAATGTTCATTGTGGAGAAAAAAAATCATGAATCTTGCTGGAGTTGGGTTGCGCTTGCGTGAGTTCGTCAGTTCAGTCTGTTTGGTGTAAGGTGGTCAGGATAGCCCAGTCTTTTTCTTGTCTTGACGGCCCAATTAATTATAGGTCTTTAAATTAAAGGTCTTTAATAAGTCATCAATAACTACCTTTAAACTCGGCTCACAAAAAACAGTGATGTGAACATTGTTGACAACCAATAGGTGAGCTCGCTCGCTCCAGAACCAAACGGGATTCACATACATTTAATGTATGATATATTTTTAGAATATATCCCCTTCATAAATTAGAGCATCTGTACAATAGAACCCCATTAATGCAACATATTCATTTTATTTACATTATTTCCTCTTGGTAAAATTTGCTTAGTACTCATTTTTGGTACTCGACAAGCCAAAGTCGTAACTTTTACTACTATTTTAGGAATGTGTTTGCAAAAGTGTTAAAATCATCTCAAACGAAATCAAGTGGGAGACTTGCAAACATGCAAGTCCCCAACCCTTATAAAATCCTAGTCTGAGACTAAAACTCTTAGTTATATACTTTAGTCTATTAAAAATATTAAAAAACCTGATATATCTACAAGATATATCAGATATATTTAGTGCAGCATGACACAAAAGTTCTGGTTCTCAGAGTGTCTGATTACGGGCACCCAGAAATAAAAGTAGAAATAAAGTTTGTATTTTCTTTTGCTCTTTCCCAGTTCGGTGGAAATTTAAAACATGTGTATGTGTGTGTGTGTGTGTGTGTGTGTGTGTGTATGTAGATATGTATCGCTGTGGTTTAGACTCTGCTTGTTCGTGTTTGTTGAGCCTGGGTCGTGATGCATCTAACAATTGATTTTTCCTTCCACCCCTACTTAATCGTGCCTCGTAGTCTTGCTCTGGCACAGAACCAAATGCTTAGACTTTCAAAATAGCCTATTATCAAGCAAATTGCATCCCTTAAATGCTTAAAAATACATTAAATACAATATAAAACTAGTGATCCATGGCATATAATAGATACAGATGCTGCATGTGTTTGTTTTTGTGTCTTGGGGGTTTGAGGTACGTTGTCAGCAAGAAAAAAAACAAGGTGCTCTATAATTAACCGACCACTCTGGGCTCAGAAGCTCCTTAAAGACTGTATGTGGGTGGTTGAAGAATAGGGAGTCATATTTAAGAAAGGCTGCATACTCTCTCTCCTACCAGCACATATTCATTGTGTGACCCTTTTGCACTTATATCCTGCAGCTGCACACTGTAATTTCATTATAATGTCAGACCACCGGCCTGTTCCGGTGTTCAGAGACAGAGACAGAGAGAGAGAGAGAGAGAGAGAGAGAGAGAGAGAGAGAGAAAGAGAGCGAGAGCGAGCGAGAGAGAGAGAGAGGCTCCAGGGACAAAAAGTAACAGTGCAATACATACTTTATTTGATGCTAACAGACGTAGGAGAGGAAGGAGGGGAGGTTGATATGTGTTTGTGTGCGTTATAAAGTGCTGCTATAAATATTGATATGGACAGATATTTGGTCTGAATTGCTCAGGTGGGTGCGAGCCAGCAGTATATTTAGGAGCTGGACCGGCTAGGGGAAAAATGAAAACTTGGCAGGAATTGAACGAAATTCTCCTGTACCTTCTGTCTGACAGCAAGAAAGCTAAATTGTCTGTATAAGGGGTACCAGGGGTCAATATTGATGCTGGTAGCTTTGTGGGTGCAAACTTAATGGTAATCGCCCTTCACGGATGAAGAGCGAAAGACAGCAACTTTGAAATTTACTGAAGGATCTGCCTTTCCAATTTGTAGCAATTGCCATAGCAGACAGTCAAGCAGGTTATTTGGAAGCTGTCTGCAGTCTGCTCAGCTTGCTGCTGAGAATGAGAGCAATTTTGCTCTAGTCACAATTTTATGTTAAAGACTGGGAGGTAAAGATTGAGACGTATGGGCGACATTTTCTTGTTGTAACTTCATGTTCAAGTTTTTCTGAATTTAAGAACACATTATTCAAATTGTGTTTTGGTCAAAATCGGGCTGCTTTTGTTTTATTTTTACATGATTTGTTTCATTGCTGTTTTTATCATTTGTCCTGTTACTATTTATGTCTAAAAGTAAAGAGGGTACAATTAAAAATGTGACAAAATATTATTTTAGTGCATTTATTTATTATTTTAGAGACAGGTGTGAGTGATGGAAGAAACTGGTCCTGGACAAGGCTCCAACCTGCACAGTTGATCTACCAACTGCTATAAGAAAGTTGGGGGCAGCTTGGTGTAAAATCTGTTTTTCATTAACAAAGTTTTGGTTAATGATTCCATATTTTTTTTTTAAGTGTGCTGTCAATTGAGCGGTTGCACTAGACAACTATACACATTGTCACAAAAGTTACTTGAGTAATTGTAACATATGTTTTTTAAATAAAATTATCAAATATCCCAAAACTAATACTAGGAAAAGGTAGAAAAAGTGGAATATCACCAAAACAGGAATGTAAAAATAGTGTTTCTAGAATAAATGGGGACATATAAATCTGTAATCCCTATAGCTGACTGCTGGAGGACTGGGAAGTGTGAAGCATTAAGTGAACCATACACCTGTGGTATGTCTTGTGCTGTATAATTACGTTTTGTGCTGGTAATCTGGTAAATACGATGTACTGATGTGTATAGGATGGTGTGAATTTTATTACCAGCAGGTCTACAGTTCAAATCCCACCTCTGCCAAGCTGCCACTGTTGAGTACTTGAGCAAAATATGGAAATTGTAATTTGCTTAGGGATAATTGTGTCTGTTAAATGATGATATTTGGAAATTGAGGCGCGCAGTATTTCAATATTTGCTTTGGACAACCTGAAATGCCGAAATCATAGCTTACAGAACATGTTTAATTCTTAACCAAAAATTTGATTAGTGTCATATGAGTGATTTGTTTGAATGCTATTAATCATTACTTTTATAATTACTACTAATGAAATATCTTGGTGAACTTCCACTGTGTACAGAGTATGTTGATTTCAGCATATTTGCCAGGGGTGGTATCAGTTCCCCACTGTCTGGTAGTCCATCTGTTGCTTATTTCCTTCTGTTTTATTATTTTTCGATGCCGGTCTGTTGTGGCTCTGTCTATCAGTTCAGCCTGTTTTTTTTAACTACTCACTAGGCGCCTCTCTGTCTGTCAACTTGGCTCTGTCACCAGCAAGTCTTATGACAACCTTTACCGCTTTCCTAAGCAGTCTGTGAGCAGGTTGTTGCACTTTTTTTTAAGGATAGCCCCTAACGTGTGATGGGCGGTTCCCAAAATAAACGCTATAACAATGTCTCAGAATGGCTCTGAAAACAGATCTGAAAACAATCTGCAAAAGAACACTCGCCATGTTTGGAGACAAACGGTTGCATTTTTGACCCTAATAAACACCCAGTGAAGTTCGGCGGTGGGAGCTGCTTTTGTTTAAAAGGTACTGGAGCATATTAATGAAGAAAAGAAATAGAGCATTGTACTGGGACAAATTAGAACTTAATCGTAATGGCCTAGAAATAAAACCAGTAAAGATAGATGTCATGTAACCAAAATAGCTCAATAGAAATTTCTAAAAACAAGTTGCTTGCTTGGCCTAACAAGTCATTGGACTTATATCCATTGAAATAGGATTCATGGACTATTTGGAAATTGTGAGCATGTGTGTTTGTGGGTTTGACAGGAAGGACAAGACGGAAAAAGCTTCTCATGGTGTTGCAAAAGCTCGTTTTTGTCTGTAAACATCCCAAAGATGTAACTGCCTAGATTGGCTTTGCAACAAAGTACTGATATGATTTCTTCAATGACCTCAATTTTAGTTTTTACACGTTTGGTTACTCTTCTTAATACGTACATTTTGTATCATATTTATTTGGAATGCAGTACATTAGTTCTCGGTTTTCGACCACACCGGAAAGTGCTGAATTCGGGTTATTGATGCATTTTGACTTGACAAATTTGTCAGTTACGCCATGGAGTCCTTCCACATGCCCTCCTGCATCAAAAACATGGTTCTATCCTATTTTAACGACCTGCAGATGTGTTTTGCTCTCCAAGACTTCACCACTGTGGGCAACAGTTACAACAGGGTTGTGCCATCTCTTCCATCCTGTTCGTGGCAACCTTTGAGGTAATCCTCATAGGAGTACGACTGGATGGGGTTATGCTACCATCTGGACAGAGACTACCCGAGGGTGTTCAGACATCAGCATGCACACGAAGAATGCTGAAAAGGATGGACGAGTTGATGTTGTGGGTACAAATGAAGAACAAGCCATCAAAATCACAGAGACTCCCAGAAGAGTTCTCCTCTTTGAGCAACCCATTAAAAGCCTGGGGAGGGCGTACACAGCAGAGGCAAAAATATGGGAAATATAAATAAATAAAATGAAAAGATCCTCTTATTCACAGCAAGTAAAATGGATGGAAAAGCAAACTTATTCATCCAAAAGTGGTTGGGGCATCACAGTGCCTCTATGAAACAGGCCTCTTTGTAAGAAAAACCACTCCAATTCATCAGTTTGGGCTACAAACAGACCAACCACAAGGGTCTTTACAGCCGGGAGGCTGGCTGGAAGAAGACAATATATCTAGTGGAGGTTGGAAGCCATTGGATGGTGTCCCTGTCATTGCTCTGCCACCATGGGGACATTCCAGGTTTAATAAATGGTGGTTCCTGGCTTATGACTCTGCATGTGCCCCTGCTTGTAGCCCAAACTGATGAATTGGACTGGCAGCTGGAGGGTTTTCCTTCCAAAGAGGCCTGTTTCAAAGAGGCACTGTGGCAGCCCCTACCACTTTCGAATGAATAAGTTGGCTTTTCCATCCATCTTACTTGTGGTGAATGAGGGGATCTCACTAATAGTCAGACCAGCTTTCTCATCTGCTTAACGTATGACATGCTTCTCTGTCCTCGGAACCTTTGCCCGTGGTTCGGGAGTGAGGAATGTTGCACCCCGACCAAGAGTGGGACATGAGAGTTGACATTGACAGGCAGCTCATTTTACTGGTCAAGATTACTGCTACATCTCTTCATCCTGACATAGTGATGTGGTCTGCTAAGGCTTCCTATGAATGAAAGAAGGCCAAGTACTCAGAGCTGGTTTAATGTGTACAGTAGGCGAGCACTGCACCTCCTGTCAGTCAGTGAAACATGTGGCTGGGCCACAACTTGTATGGAGGACTACACAGTATACAGTTTGTAGAATCTTTGCCCAAGTTTAAAAAGCAAAACTTACAAAAGGCCAGCTATTCCTCCTGAAAACAGCTTCCTGATATAGCTGAATGCTATAGTCACTCACACCAGTCACGCATTCAGGCTCGCCAGATCCTGGAGCACCAGAATATTACCACATCATCACTGACTCACCTTTGTGTTTGCCTATGGCCATGAAGTCTTTGAATGTTAATTGATTAATTGTTAATCTTCGGGTTGAGGATGACACATTTGTTCAGGTCATCCTGTCAGGTCTTTTTCAGGAATGGGGTTGTGCTATGTACTAAAGCCTTTTAATTGAATTTTGGGCTTTCCTCGAAAGCCAGACAAGTGTAATGCTGTAACATATGCTTTAAACTTCTGTACAGTGCTCCCAGTAGTGTATCTAGGCATGTCTAAGGTTTTTTTATATCTTTTTATACCCGTTGCCCTTTTGGTGCAGTGAACTGATTTCCTATTTCAGCTTTTTTCACAGCTCTTTAGGCTTCACCATGGTCTTCAGACATCTTCAACACATTCCTAAATAGTGTTTCTAAAAACATGTAAGAGCTGAGGTAAATGAAGGGTCCTTATTGAGTTAGACTGTTCGTTATTAATTAGTCCGGATTTGGATAATTTTGGGGTAACAAATATTCGGTGCATCCCTACTTTCAGCTCTTACTCCGGGTACTCCAGTTTCCTCCCACAGTTCAAAGTCATGCATGTCATGCCTTAGTGTGGGACTGTGTGAATGACTGCGTGTGTGCCCGACGATGGATTGGCGTCCCTTCTAGGGTTGTTTCTGCCCTTGCGCCCAAAGTTGCCGGGTGGGCACCGGCTGGCCTGTGACCCCGTGTGGATTAAGCAGAATATAATGAATGAATGAATGAATGTTTAGCACAGTTGAATACTAAACGATGCAAACACACGATGTATATTACATTTTGTTATAGCAGAAAAGTAAGGTACATATTAGAAAAGAAAACATGCAATGTTATTCTTATTATATTGCCATGTACCCAAATGCAAGTACTTGTACTTGGTATAAGAGGTATCGGTGAATCCTTAATTGCTTTGCACAGTTTATCATTGTGCCCTGTGAATAAGAATCAGTCTTTATCAGTAACAAAATAATATTAAACTGAATGTAACTTGTGGCCCGAAAAACTGTGAGGCAAATCAAATTTGTGATCCATCCTAAGCCTTTTCTGTATGGAATTTAATTCGTTCATTTTATCAACCAACAATTTTATAATACTGAAATGGACTTTAAGAGGAAATTAATACACGCAGCTGTTTTTAATAGGTTTTGAAATGGCAGAGTTGCTGCGTTATTAGTGAAGCCCATTTGATAAACAGAAACTGGCAGAGCAGATCGCTGCTAATGATGTACGAGAACTTTCAGTCTCTGTCCCTCTGAAGGTCTTTATAAGACCCTGGCAGTCACACAACCTGCTGCACTATGCCACCTGAATATTAAGTTATCTTCATTTTATTAGTTGAATAAATGCTCTTTATTTAAATAGATTCTCCATAAACAAGCTTGGAATATGGCATTACCAGTGGCAGTGGTGTGAGTGAGTATAAGAGATTAATTGTGTCTTACAGGATGAACATGTTTCATGTTAAAGAAACAACAGACCATAGTTAAAAAGTGTCTGTTTTGGTTCTTTATCAGATAAAGTGATTTGTCATATACTACTCATAAAAAGTAAGAAACTAGGGGTAAAATATCCCCTAGTTTCAGATGCCCCATCACTGTCTCAGGCACTGGAAAATGATGGTGAATGGATGTGGGAAGCATTTTCCCCAAAAATAATTGATGATAGCTTTTGGATGAAATCTAATTTTATTTTTATAGCGCATTTTACAGCAGAGCATTGTCTCAAAGCAACTTTCTAAACAAGCCTAGGGCAAAAATGGCAAGGAGAAACTCCCTAAATGTGATTAAGAAGAAACCTTGGGAGAACCCAGACTCAAAGAGAGAATTTCTTGATTAGCCTAGATGATAAATGTAGGAAATTAAATAACCTAAATAATTAATTGTAATAATATTTTTAATAAAAAAAGTTAACAAAATAATTATACAGGAATAATTAAAGAAAATACAATAAAATAAAAAAATGTAATATAGACTTTAATAAATCAAGTATAATACAACGTTATTACTATAATAACATAGAAATATAACACCATAAAATCTAATATAGTCATATATAGAATAAAGTAATGCATATTTTAAAAACTGATATTGTAAGAGGTGTTTGGAGAGAAAACAGAATGTGTAGTTAGGTATGTATAATTGTAGCATGAGACTCTGGCAGCATTAAGTATTACAGCATAACTAAAAGAGAAGAACCAGAAGGTAACACAGTCACGAGGGATCACAAGAGGCAGTGAGGCTCGATGGAGGCACTCAGTGGAGGCATCACACGAGCACACAAAATATAAACTGAAAAATTGGGCATTACAAAAAAAAATATGTAATTATCTCATAATCTTAAATTCAATCATTAAGTTATTTATGTGGGGTGAGAGTAGCTCTATTTTTTTGTATTTGTTATCCATTACTCAGGTAAGTGATGTATGGTAGGATAAGATTTGGAACAACTATACAAACCATAAACAGTAATGGGTTTTCCATCCACCTTGCTTTTGCGAACCGAATTGAAAAAGTCCACAATTTGAATAAAAAACACCCACATATTGCAAAAAGAGTTTTACGCTAGAACAAGGTGGAAAAATTTTTATGTCACTAAATGTCATAATTGCTAGCTGATTATGTTTAAGCGAGTAAATGAATGAATAAAGAAGTGAGATGTGTTACAGGCAACCACGTCATGCATACTGCCAGGCGAACAAAGCACATTTCATCCCTGAACGCAGCCATAAAAGGATTATAAATGCCTATAAAGCTTATTCTGTTAAAAGACTGAGTTCATTTCCTCCATTCTTGTTTGTTTCACACCACTAAGCGTGTTAGCCTACGTCATCTAAAGTTTATTAATGGATGGAAACATGACTACGTTCCCTTTTTTTGAGGGGGTGGGGGTGTAAATGTGCATAACATTTGGTTAGTAGCTGATATCAGACTGCTGTGGTTTTGCGTTGGAAATATGTTAGAGCGAAAGTTGTGGATAAACGTTTTAGGGGAAAACACTCTGCTAAATACAGTATACAGTCGATTCCAGTTAATCGAACCACATCGGGACGCGATCGTTTTGGTCCTAATAACCGACTGGTCCGATTAAACGAACATGTCTTATGTTACTAGACGGGACGTGCTATGTAACATATTCAATGTTTATTAAACCTTTATTGTGCGATTTACACGTATAGCGAACATACAAACAAGAACTACTGTTGCTTACGAACT
>JAUZSU010183538.1:0-12427 GCA_034780255.1 Parotocinclus maculicauda
TAGGGATGCTGTGTAGGTGGCATTAGGGATGTTGTGTAGGTGGCATTAGGGATGCTGTGTAGGTGGCATTAGGGATGCTGTGTAGGTGACATTGATTTACTCATATCCTCATATGATAATTTCCTTTATATTTACATTATAATAATATAAAATGACTGTAACCAAGGTAACATCACAGAACGTACCGTGGACGCTAACGGGAGCACATCTGTACTTAGTATGCATTAAATATCTAGAAGCAGATTAATGAAACAGCTGCAGCGTAACCTCATTAGGAAACGAGGTATAAACGCCTAGATTTCAAAATTCTTCCCGATTTTACAAGACACATTGGCACCGTTGCTCGTGCCGCTGCTGTTTTGAAAATGCTTAATCTCTTCTGCCATGCCAGAGGAGCTTGGCAGAGGAGTGTCTAGTGCCCATAAGTGATCTCGAGTGCTCCGAAAACTTTCTTAAAGTCTTACAGTAGTATCTGAAGTGACAAGGTTGAAAAGTCTTAACGATCAGCCGCTCTTGCGAAGGCTTGAGGAACGGACGGATTGCTGAACGTTACGGTTCATGATGACACGTGGTCCTCACAGAAGCCTGAACCGCGCCGGAAGGTCGACATGCTCATATCCAAAACGTGTACAAACACAGGATTACAGAGCGCTTCCCCACGTCACATAGAGCTCCAGATGGCCAATCTACTAGCGTGATTGGGTATGCACCTCCTCATTATAAGCACTAATCTGCCGTATCAGAGTGTGTGTCTGTGCCATATTGCAGCCGGAGCAG
This sequence comes from Parotocinclus maculicauda, assembly GCA_034780255.1. Classification (NCBI taxonomy): domain Eukaryota; kingdom Metazoa; phylum Chordata; class Actinopteri; order Siluriformes; family Loricariidae; genus Parotocinclus; species Parotocinclus maculicauda. Next base: position 778 of record JAUZSU010183538.1, read on the forward strand.
TGGATCAACATGAAACATCCCATGCAGGTCACTTTTGGTGGATGCTGCGTCTGTCCAGCAGATCTCAGGGAAGTGTAAAGGGGGCAAGCTGAGACGTGGGCAAGAGATTTTGGGTAGCGTGTGACGACGGTGGGTACACTGACGAGCCAAAGCATCTATTTAGATCTTTTCTTTGCAACAACTTCTTGCAGAGATAGGCAAAGTCAAGCATTTGTAATGGAAAGCATTAACTGGTAACACTGGTTCCAGTCATTTGGCCGCCGATGTATCAGTGAATGCTAAACACATGCATGAGAGCGTAACAGTAATCCCAGACGTCCACATATTAAAAAACCCGTAACAGCGTTCCAATCTTGTTGTGAAAGCAAAGACCACAAAGGGCCACACCTAATGCCCAAGGGTAGGCCGGATCGCCTCGGTGCTGCACCTGCAAAATCCCGGTCGCCTTCGCCTTTCCGCTGATAGCGTGGAACAGCCAAAACCAATTGATCTGGCGTCCTAAGGGACGTGATAGAAGGCCAAGGTTGGTGTAAGTCTGAGCTATAAGAGACAGCTATTCCATTTAGGGCCTCAACATCAAATAACAACGTTGCACTAAATAAAACAGGTCTATAATGCACGAGGAGAGAGAGAGTACAGTGACACTAAAACCTATAACAATAAAGCACAGAGGCTGTGGAGCATAATACAGAAAATAGAACAAAAGCTGTTATGAATCAGTGAGAATTACTGAGCAGTTTTATGTTTTGGGGAATGCAGCATGGGCAGGGCATATCAGTGGATAAAGGAAAAGCGCGACGTCTAGAGATCACACCGTAGCACCTTTTTACCTTCGATTTAAAGCCACACTTGCTTTATTATCGGAGAGGAATTTGGAAGCGACGGACTGTGTGATCGTATTAAAAGCAATACATAACATAACACAATCCAAAAACACTTAAAAATGCTGTTTTATACTCTTATATATTTCTTTTTTTAACAGGCAATCAAATCGTTTACCGGTAGCATCTCATATAAAGAAACTGGCTCTGGCCAGTTTAAATATAAATGAGTTTGTTCACAGGGCCGTCCCCTACGACTGTGTAGAGCGCGTCTGTCGCCCTCTGGTGGTAGCTACAGGCGACGCTGGTGCTCTGACACTCAATAAGTTACTTTATATTCTAGAACTTGCATCCCTGTAGCATTGCAGGCTATGGATTCAGACACCTGATATCTGCAGCAGAAAGTAGATACACGATGTGTCGTCATGTTCGGTAGAGTTTAATTTCACAACAGTAGCATGTTAGATTTCTTCCAGAGGAGATTTGGGGAGAGAATGAGAATGAATATAGCAGAGGAAACGAAAAAGTGTTTTTTTCTTACTGAATTTAAAAAAACTTGAATTAAACTTTAACACAGCGGAACAGACTCAGTAATGACTCAAACTGCCCCCAGTGGCCTTTATCAGAACAACACTGCTGTACATGATTAGCACGACTTTTAAAGCTGGGTGTGAACAGGACATATTCAGTCCGAGCTTCTGACTGTAAATAATAAAGCGGCAGATAACTTTCGGAGTGCAGTCACGTCAGAGGAGCAGTTACTGTAGCACACCAGAGCATATTGCAAGCATATGGTGGCATGATTGGAACAAAATTAATTTGTGCGTGCCAGTTTTGAAAACGGGGTGATCTGCTGGTCAGGATTAATTTTAAATTAAGTTTCGCCTCGGGTCAGTTTTCTCTGCACCGCCCTCTTTCATCGGTGTGCACATTATGACAACTGGATCTGTTGTTTCGAGAGCCGTGACACTGATACACAGACTGTGTTCGATTCAAATCGTCTCCAATAGGTCATATACTGGGACTGGGGTAGCCTAGCGGTTAAGGCACTGGACTCTGGATCTGAAGGTCCTGGGTTCAAATCCTACCTCTGCCAAGCTGCCACAGTTGGGTCCTTAAGCAAGACCCTTAAGCAAGACCCTTAATCCACAATTGCTTAAATTGTAAGATTGTATAAGTTGTAAGTCGCTCTGGATAAGGGCGTCTGCTAAATGCCGTAAATGTAAATGTAAATATAGTCCGAATAATTAACATTATATAATAACGGTAAGATTAAGAATGAGCTAGCATGCACTGTGGACCAGAAACCCGGAGAAAAAGTCATCTTAATCTGTAATTATTTAATGGCCGCAGTTGGGCAGGCCATTATGCCCTTGAATCGTAAACCCTTGCAGACACGGGGAAGACATGCAGACTCCACACAGAAAGGACCTCTGGGACTGATTCCAGGACCTTCTTGCTGCAAGGCATAATGATTACTGGTAATAATTAGTGCTACAACTAAACCTAATTCTTATTCATAACCCCACACCCCTAAACGTAACCCGAACCCGTTTTGTTTGGATGGGAATCGTTTTTGTATTGTGTGGCTTTAAAGTCCTTGTGGTCAGTCTACAAAGGGTCAGAGAAGGATAAAATGATCACGAAGTTATAAAGGCAAATGCTGTCTCAGTTTTCCTCTCTACCCCTGCTGACAACGCCAGAAAGCTCTGTCCACTGCCATCCAGGTGCACCCGCGCTGGGAAAATAAAATGATCATTATTATTTGTCTGGAAAAGGTGATGATGCTGTGTGTTTATTGCAGCGTGGTAAATCCGCAGCTCTCCTTTTGCACATTCCAGTGCAGATGTCATGCCAATGTGAGTGAAAACATTTTTTTTCTTAAATGCACAGCAGCTTTGGGTTTGATGTTTGATGCGGCCGGTGTTAATGCTCAAGACTGTCGTTCTAAACATCTCTGCTGCACTACGACAGAAACAGAAAATATCCAAACTTTCCTATTTGTATTAAGTACATACTGCAAATGAAGCCAGACTGATGAAACACTGGAGGATTCCAGGCTACGGACACCAGCGTTCTGTCCAATATTGCATGATTTACTGAACAAAATCAAAGCCGAAAGACTATGAGACATCCTTAGCTTGTCCTCTGGTGCATTTCATTCTACCGTGTCCTCAACAGCTGGGATAATCAGCAAGCTTAACGTCTGAATTCAAAATAACACACTTCCCATTAGCCCAGGATACAAGTAAAATCAGCAACTTCAGCACCTTGGACAGCGACTCCAGTGCTGACCAGATAGAGGAACGCCAAGCACGCCATGAGGACAAAAGTATTGGGACAGACCTTAATGATCTTAATGATCGAATTCAGGGGCTCATCGTTTTCACAAGGATTTTAAAGAATCCTCTTAGAGAGATCCTAACATAACTTTATGCGTGTTTATTTGCTTGAATCTATCGACAGAGTTTTATCCATACTTTGATTGCTGCCGTGTCTAATCTATTTAAAGTCAAACAAACATTACTCCTGCCCGATTGACATGTACAAAGCTGAGACGCACGACTCTGGAGCAGTGCTGATGACTCAGGCTTCTCTAGCTGACCATTCTGACCTTTTTAGTACCTTTTTAGGAAAATGACGCACTTTAAGTCGAAGCTTGTAGGACGCTTTTCCAGAAAAGGCTCTATTCTTCATCTTAATTCGTATGGACTTAATTTAGAACGGCATGGCACGAAAACTGTTACGTGTAGGCGTCCCAATACTTTTGTCCATACAGCGTATAAAGGAGCTGCTCTCTAGTTTTCTGTTCCTGTGACCTTATATATAGACCAAGCAGCTAAAACGACAGGAGTTTGGTGTTTCTGTCCATCCCGAGCCAGAGCATTTCAGTGGTAGAGAGAGCAGCCTCAGCCTCGTTCTGTTCAACCCATGTTTTTGCCCTCCAGTACTCCTGGTGCTGACACCGCATTTCTCGGCACACTGCTTCTCCATTCTGAGTGCGAGCACAGAATCGTATAGATTCAGTCATAAAGTAACATCAAGACACAGCCCTGTTTACCAAGTGAAGCGAGACGGCCCTATTTACCCAGCTCGCTCCAGATGATGGCATGGAGGCAACCATGAAAAGCATATCATGGGGAGTAAGGGCAGCTTGATGAGCTTGATCTACTGGGAACCATAGAGACTCTGCTCACACTGACCTAAGGCCAGTACTGAAGGCTAAGAGAAGGGAAGGTAATGGTTCTGTGCTGTGTTTCACCTTACAGGACAGAGGCAGATAATTTGATGGAACTCTTTAACACAGACCTCCATCATCAGTCCAGGGCACCAACTGGAACCTGGAAGGCATAATTGTAAGGCTTTTAGACAATTCTAACCAGATGGAGATGACATAATGCCTAAGTTAGACTGGCCAAAGGGGATAAAGTGGCCAACGGATGTGCAGGATCAGTTCCAGCATTCGTTTCCAACGCTTGACGTACACAAGGACTTACAGGAAGTGTGCCTCAGCCCCACTACAGCCTTTAAACGACACCATGATAACCTCTGATGAAATATGCCAAGTCTCCAGAACCCACCCAGAACCCATGCATTTGTTCTGACTGAACACATCCTGCAGTAAATCTGAGCGCTACTCATTAAGCGGTGGGTAAAAAAAAAGTTTATTATGCTTGAACACAAGAGTACTTCAACACTGCCATGGATTATGTTTCCCAAAGAGGGTAGGGCATGCATGAAGGATAAGACTGGCACTAGACTATGGCTATTACTGCTATAGCACTAGAGGAGAGGAGAGTGGGCAAAGCGAACAAGGGAGTATAATTCCGAAGGTTACATTATTCATGGTGACCTTTTAAGTGGGAAAGCATTAAACGTTGGAAAGAACCATTACCGATACTCCAGTCAACAATTGGAGATAAATGAACAAAGTTAGGATTCAAGTAAGTATACATATTTTGGGCCAAAGCAGGACGGAGCAGAACCACAGGACAAGCCACACAACTTCGCTACAGGCTCTACATTTCCCATAATGCCCCGTTTTTGGAACGGATTAACAGAGTAATCCAAATTCAGTGATGTCACAAGAGTGTAACATCACTTCATCTAGGCTTATTTTTAGGCACAGTTGTGTTCCTATGATTGATTGGCAAGCAGAGGGGTACAGCTGTGTGCGCCCCGGGATGACAAGTGGACAAGTCTAGAAACACCCCAGGTTCAAATAAAATTAAACGTGACTTGTTTAGGACCATTTAGGATTTTCCTGAAGTAGTACAAAGGGAAAGGGAGAGTCAAAAACACAGGACACAGGGTGAGTAAAAGGACACAGGGTAAGTCAAAAGACACAGGGTGAGTCAAAGGACACAGGACACATGGTGAGTCAAAAGACACAGGACACAGGGTGAGTCAAAGGACACAGGACACAGGATGAGTCATAGGACACAGGATACAGGGAGAGTCAAAGGACACAGGACACATGGTGAGTCAAAGGACACAGGGTTAGTCAAAGGACACAGGGTGAGTCAAAGGACACAGGACACAGGGTGAGTAAAAGGACACAGGGTAAGTCAAAAGATCACAGGGTGAGTCAAACCTTCTTTAAAGAGTTTACATTTACATTTATATCATTTAGCAGACGCCCTTATCCAGAGCCACTTACAACTCATACAGTCTTACAATCCAAGCAGTTGTTGGTTAAGGGCTTTGCTCAAGGGCTCAACTGTGGCAGCTTGGCAGAAAAGAGATTTGAACCCTGGACCTTCTGGTCCAGAGTCCAGCACCTTAACCACTAGGCTACCACAACCTAGAGTTCTGTGTACAAATTCAACCCATCAAATCCCCCCAAATGATTTTTAGAGGTTCACGTACCACTGTTTTACCAGGGTTTTATTGGATTCTCATTGTCTACTCTTAGTAATTGTGTGAAAAACTGGTGTTTTAAAAACTGGTGTTTTAAAGGGGTCAACATTTAAGCGGAACTGTAGATAGATGTAGCTTTTTAACCGCCTACAATGTGGAATGTTTCAGTTTAAATAAGGGCTGATCAATAATGTATTATTATTTTTATCCCCTGTAGTTTATTACATCACACTATATGGTGTGGTACAGTTCTAAAGTAAAATATCCAAACTACTGCATGGATAGAGAATCGTGTTAGTTGTATAATTTTACAAGGGAAGTTGATGAGATGAGAAACTCTACTAGGTAGCCGGACAAATATTTCTCACCGTTTAACTCATGATTTACGTAACGTTTCATGGAGCGTAGTTTCAGTGCTACTACACTAATGCCCTAACAGAGTCTATAAGAGAGAGAGGGGGGGTGGCAGAGGGCAAGGACTGCACTCATGACTTTGTTTTCTTGGGGTACCACATGTCCTCCCATATCCCAGACGTGAGTTAGGTCAGTCTCTTTAAAGGATCACACTGGGTGTGTTTGAGTCCTGGGATGGACTGGTGCTCTTTCCAGTGTTGGTGCTTATCTTGTGTCTGTTATTAGTTCACTCTGTAGCGATGGTTTTAGAATGGTTTTCAATCAGTGGGAGTACTGGTCTATGGCCCTAAAGGTCCAGTGTACAAATCCAACCTGCCAAGCTGTTATATTCTTATCCCGTAATCACTTAGGCTATAATAATAGCTCTGGATAAGAACTGGAACCTGAATGAAAATGTTCAGATCATGAGCACCTTTACAAAAAGCTGAGTCAAGATCACAACTGAGAGCTTGGAAGGAAGGAAGGAAGTCCCTTAATGAGGGCGACCCTCTGCTCCACTGCCGCAAGCCTAAACGGCCACCCGAGAACGGAGGGACGACGGTGATCAATATGACATGGTGTTTGAGTCCAGATGACTAACAGGAAGGCAATTCCCGAGCAGCGGGGCATTATAGGACAACGCTCGTTCCCTTTTGTACTTATAATGGCGTGATTGAAACTCGAAACCCGAAGCGGCTCATTATTTACAAACAGGTCGAGATCGCTGAGATATGACCTGAACCAGGACAGTTCCTCTTCCTCAGTCCTAACAAAGAGCGAAGGTCCATATAACTGGATGTAGTTACATTATGGCATTTGTTGACGACACCAAAACAACCACATGTACAGAATATAAGTGATTATTCCAGTGAATTAGCGTAGACACACCCAAGCTTTATTGCACTGTTTGAGACTGTGGTGGCCTAGTAATTAAGTACCAGACTATGGACCCGAAGGTCTACCTCTGAGACAGTTGGGTTCCTGAGCAAGGTCCTTAACACACAACTGCACATCGCTCTGGATAAGGGCGTCTGCTAAACGACATAAATGTAAACGTTTAATCCAAGCGTCAATTGCAGCAATATACAGAGCAGAACGCCATAACCACACAAAAAATACCACAAGAGATAAGAAAGTTATTGAAATACATTAGTCCAAAGCTGGGGGACGCCGGCTAACTACGGCAAGAGCTCTTATCTTTAAAGAAAGAAAGCTCGAAGCGATGCTGAACCAGCCCGGAAATCCCCAGCCTTTCAAAGATGATCTATTAATATTTTAAAGCTAACAGACACACTAAGACTATATAAGAGCTCTGTATCAGTACACATGGTGCTTATTCTTTAAGGTTGAAGTTTTAACCTTCAGCTGACAGCAAAGGTAATTTGATTTTTTTTTAAACTTCAACTTAATACATTTCAAAAGAAAAATCTGTACTCGCTGCTTTCTTAAAACAGACTTGTTATCGTAGCTTTTACAGAACTATTTTTTACATTTTAACTATTTTTCTTTTCGTCGATTTTTTTTCCCCCAAGCCAAACAGCAAAATCCTTGGTGACCACAACAGGATAAAGAAAGTGGAGCATTCAGGAGAAGAAATGCTATAAAAATGGGTGAAGCTGCAGCTTGTTCGACCAAAATTAAAACATTTGGTCGATATCTAGAAAAATGAAAAATTCCAGAAGCAGTTCCCAAAGATCTCATGATATTCCTGAATATTTTCAAGTCTAGTTTTGAGCATTAATAAATATGACACATATTTGTTCTCTTGGTGCCGTGGTTCTGACGTTGATTTGGTCTGATTTTTGCAGATGATCACGCGCCGTCTAACAAATGTGGCGTTTTTTTTTAAATCAGTACTTTAACTTTAACTCGAGTTTTTTTTTAAGCAGATTAAGAGTGCTTCTTCCTTGCCCGTTTCTGCCACCTCTGTATGTTGTAAACAAGCAGTATCTTTTGCACCTCGCCTCAAAGCGGAACAGAGCAGCTATCAGAACCCTAATCTAGCGAGAAGCTTACAGCTAGGCGAGCGTATATAACTGTAGCTTTGTGGCTGGTGAATAAACACCAGGCCAGTACCGGCAGTCTCAATGAATCTCTGCTGAACTGCTACACCAATCAGTTTGGACATACTGCATGTGGCATCGAAGGGATTATATCTCCCGCGTCACCCATCCGTTCTCCCAACCCCCCTGTGCCCAATAACCCCCGGCAGCCAGCCTCTACTCCGATAACCACAGTTTTACGCATAAACAATGTTATGTTTCACCTTAACTGCCCACCGGGGAAAAGGAATTACGGCCTGAGTTTTTTTAATCCACCCCCCGATGCTGGATGAGAAAGCCGTCGTTGGGCTCACGGATACAACCGAGTCGATGTCATAAAACCTGACGAATGTGCAGGTGATCGCTCCGCAGCTATCAGCCATTTTAGGAGCTCCCATTTGGAGAACCCAGTGGTGTACAGAGAGGCCGACGCACTCCGGTTTAATCGCTTCTATCCACCAATGCAACAGTCATGGCAACCCACGGTTCAGCTGCACCAAGTCGTGGTGTTAAATCTGAAACGCGTCCTCCAAGGTCACACACCTTTTATTCTGGATAGAGCCAGTCAATCAAAGAGTGCAGACCCAAGTACTAGACCAGTGGTTCCCAACCTTTTTTCTTTGGAGCCCCCTTTATGAGTATCTATGAAAGCTGTACACCCCTTCTCCAGAAAGCACAAACACACACACACACACCAAAAGAAGTGACTGGCTGCATTTTGTAGGCGAAATGAACATAAATAATGGCATTTTTTCTTTTCACTTCGGTCCCCGTACCAGCTTTTGAACATTTTGTGATGTCCCTTTTTAAACATTTAGCTAAAAACCAATGCTATCATGTTTTTTAAACGTATTTAGCATATGCAAGTTGCATTTTGACAAACTCAGAGCACCTCAGAGCAGACAACCCCTGTGACATTTGGCAACCATGGGACTAGATTTTCAGAATGGAAGGAGGCTTCACCAATACAACAGTAATTATTACGGGATTCGTATTTAATCCTGCTCTGTCTGGCTGTTTGTGTGTGAAACTGAAAATTCACGGCGTCTACATTTTGTAGAGCATGTAGAGCAGTTCTGCGGAAGCTATAGAATCGGTACCTCTGGGCATGGATGTCCTCCATAAGGAAGTTTTTAGTGGGTCCCCCATACTTAGCATAACTGAGCATATTGGGAAATAATGGGCAGACATGCAGCCACTACAGCCCAGTCGGTGTAATCCTTTGAGGAAAATACTAGAATGAACATTAGCCCTACAGTAGCTCCCTAGCTGTTTTGTTCTAGGGCATCTTGGAGGTGAAAAAAAACAGCTCCAGCTGTAACATGTTATGCTGATCACATCTGGGTTGAGCCTCCAGTGCCCAAATGGGAGTGCAAATAAAGTTGAATCGGTCATGTTCAGCAGGTCTGCTTCCCTCTGGGAGAGACATTTTGGTAGCACCCAGATCCCGGAACCACCAAAGTTATTTACGTGGTAAATTCAGGACACAGTGTCCTGCTACTACTCCGTTTTGGATGCATCAATGCTCCTCATTCTGGGCCAGGAAGAGCACGATTGTCTGAGGGTTGCCAGCCCCTTGTGAAAGACACACCGCACACCAGCAGCCATAACTGAAACGGGTGGACCTGTAGCGTTCCTGCAATCGGTCACAAATATGTCCCAAAGGACCCGAGAGTACAACTTGTGAATATTTGTAGGATCAACAGAAAGACAAACACAATTTGCAAACACAGCGGCGAGCGAGTGCAGGGCGCCATGTGAAGCCTGTCACGTTCCAACACTTGTCCAGCCCTGAGGTCTGTTATCGTCTCAAGACCTTTGTCCTGCTACGAGTGGCTCTACAAAGGCAAACGTGAGGACGTTCAATAGTTTATCCACAGAGCTAAATGTTAGGGTGGCATGGGCTGCGACTAATTCTTCATCTGGCAAAGCTGGAACCCGAGGCAAGGTCACAGGTCTTGGCACAAGTGCAACCGTAAGAGCAGAGGATGCTGTAAATAAGTCTGTATCACAAGTCTAATTTCAAGCTCTAGTCGATAAATCACAATCTAGCACTGCAAGTAATCCTCACAGCTGTGGGTTTTTTTTTTTAAAGCAGCCCTCTATTTCTTTTACGAACAGAGGGCACAGAAAATAAATGTTCTATCAAACGTCTAACAGGCAATACCGGTTTATATAATGCAATCGGACACTTCCAGGTAAGCCTTGTGAGCCAGCCGGGTGGCTCTGTGCGTTTTTAAGAAGAGTCCTGATCAGAGATGCCCAACCCCAGACCCCAAAAAAACAACAACAACAAAAAAAGATGATAGATTCTGTGTACAGGACGCAGATAAACCATTTGCTTTTTGACCTTTAGGTAGAGACAACAAATGAGACGCATTTATCACCAGACTAAACACACTGGGTGTTTGTGAGTTTTCAAACAGGTGAACAGTGAGTTAATGCAGCGCCAAATCAGAAAAAGGCAAATAAAAAAGCCATGCAGTGTAATATGTGGTATATACAGCACCAAACTCCTTCGTTTTACGTATAAATCCAACTTTAAAGTGACCGTAAAAGTGTAAATAACACACACATGGCAACTCTTGTACCAGCAAAACCTTCCAGCCAGTCCCTAACACAGATGAAAGTGCTTTGCTTTGTGTACCTGTCCATCTAATGACCAGTTATAACAAAGGGTTTCTTGACCCGAGCACTTCTTGAACTTTTAATGATGTGAAAATTACAAGCCTCGCTCTTTTTTTTAAGTATCTTTTCATAGCCCTTTCCTGCTTTGCAAAAGTAAATTACCTTAATTGCAGATCCTGGCTCAGCCGCTCAGTGAAGAACATGGCGGTCGAGCGAGACTCCGCGGGAGTTTGATCGTTATTTTATACGTGCCAGAGCGCGGGCATGTACATCACGGCAAAATGGCTGCCACTTTATTTGCTGACAGCTCTCGGCACGGCGCAGATGTTGGCGCTCTCCGTGCTGAGTCCGTGGACGGGAGCAGATCTCTGGGCTGTCATTCTCATGATAACTTCTTGTATTTATTCCGAATCAGGCAATGGTTTTTCTTCAAGAATCCCAAAGAATGGGGACGATCTGGACCCGGACCCTGTTGATCCGACGATCCCTACACCAGGGGGACAAGAGAGACTGCCAACATCTGGATTACTGACATCCATTAGCATGGGAAGCTTTGTAATACAAAATTATGAAAGGGATTATTTAATCAAAGCCCCGACGAGTGGAAAACGGGACGGCAACAAACCGGCAGCACGTGAACGGCTAAGCTAGGTGATTATTTATGGTGCAAAATGGCTAAACGCGACGCACGCTTCTCCCATGCTTCAATGGGCTTAGTGGACATTAGTGAGTAAATATGTGAGCTGTGTCACCAGTACTCCCTAATCAGGACGGACTTTTCTTATTTAATTCTACTTAAATACACACACACACACATACACAAATGTATATACAGTCGATTCCGGTTAATGGGACCACATCGGGACGCGATAGTTTTGGTCCTAATAACCGGCTGGTCCGATTAAA
>JAUZSU010183549.1:0-12427 GCA_034780255.1 Parotocinclus maculicauda
TTATTGCTACTTGTCCCAACTTTTTTGGGATTTGTTGACACTGTGAAATTTTGAAGCAACATATTTTTCCTTTAAATTGTTACATTTACTCAGATTAAACTTTTGATCTGTCATCTATGTTCTATTACGAATAAAATATAGACATTTACCATCTCCACATCATTGCTTTCAGTTTTTATTCACAATTTGTTTAGTGTCCCAACTTTTTTGTAATCCGCTTTGTATGTTACATAGCACGTCCCGCCTTGTAACATAGGGCATATTCGTTTAATCGGACCAGCCGGTTATTAGGACCAAAACGATCGCATCCCGATGTGGTCCTATTAACCGTAACCGACTGTATAACCAAAATATGAATTAAATGTTCACTATCTGATGATAAACTGATTTAAAAAAAACTATATCTAGAAAATTATCTGCTTGTATTGTTACATTTGTGCCCAACTCTAAACTTTACATTTTAGTTTAACTGGATGTTTAGAAGAAACTCTTTTCTAATGTTAACATCCTTAATGTCTGGCTTGAATACAATATTTTCAGTTTCCACGGAGCAGACCAGGAGCTGGAGATCTTACCTGTGTCAGTGGCATGCTTGAGACAGGAGAGGGCAGCATTAATACGGGAGCACTCATCAGCACTGGAACCCAGCTTCCTCATTGTGTCGTGCACCTGAGAACCAGACATCTGCAGCAACACATCCAGAGACAGAGTTACTGGCAGAGCCTGACAGAGAACAAAAGAAAGAGATAAAGATATGCATTTTAATACTAATAAGTACATACATTTAGCAGATCTGCTGCAATGTAAATTATAATTGAATTTCATTCAAATCTCATGTGGAAAAGGTGTTACATAATATATGGGGTAAAACACACAAGCAAACGATCTAATATTTTATCATCAAAACTCTGAGACCACTAGTAAAAAGCTTTTATAATTAACGATCTGAAAAAGCTGGGAGTGTGGGGACAGGCAGCGTTAAGTACATGTTCTTTGCAGAACAGCATGTCTGAGAAATCTTCTCATTTACATTTAGGAATTTAGCAGACAAACTAATCCAAAGTTACATTTACAACTGTTACACGTGTATCAGTCACAAATGTTAGGTCTGGTCAACTTAATTTCATTGCATAAATGCATTCATTCATCAATTTCAGTACAGCAACACAATCCAAAAAAGTTGGGACAGTAAAGCATTTACTATTTGCTGCTATGCATTTACAATGTTGCCGTTCTTTCTCCCAGTACTTAAAAAATGTTTTGGCACAGAGGATAACGAGCAATTTAAGGTTTCAGGTGCTATTTTGTCACATTCTTTTTGTAAAGATGTTTTAAGATTTGCAATAGCATGGGGTCATTGTTCTAGTATTTTGCATTTAAAACTTAAACTCCACACATTCTCTACTGTGGACAGGTGAAGACTACAGGAAGACCAGTGCATCAACATTCCTGGAGAATATGACAGCAGTAAAGGTTGCTGTAAACGTTTTGTGTTCATTTCTGCATTAATTCTGCCATCACAAAAGAGTTTTTGTGACACTTTTGTTAAAGGTACACAGCCCCATACCATGACAGACCCTGGCGTTTGGATTTGCTGTTGATAACAGCAGTCTGTATGATCCCATTCGTTTTTGGTCCAGAGCACACTGTATCCATTGCTTTTTAAAACGATCTGGAATACTGAATACTGAACACAATGCACGTTTCCACTGTGTTGCCTTTACGCACTGAAATTCTTTACGATTCCTTTAATCGTTTAATGAGTTCATGCATTGTAGAGAAATTTAAAACATTTGCTGACAAACTGGAGATCCTCTGGCCATCTTTGGTCCTTTAAGACTCATGATGATTATAATCACCTGTTGACATCACCTCTTTGAAATTACTTAATTATTTAGGGTTTTTTTGTTAACCTCATTACTAGCTCTAAAAACTGTCCCAATGTTTTGTGTTGCAAGGCTGAAATACAAATAATGTTTATGAACAAATGAAATGAAGAAGTCTAGACAAACCATGAAAAATCTCAGGTTAATACTGTCTGAAATGAAATAAAGTGTGAGAAACCATGCATTGTATACAGGCTGGGTCAAAAGTCTCAGAACACCCTTATATTTCAGAAACAAACAGGAAAATGACATATCTGAATACCCCAGTATTAGTAATGGGTGAGGGAGGCTATTTTTTAGGCTATGTTGTGGCTAGAACATGGCCGCCATCTTGAAAGCCACTATATTGGAACAAGGGCAAGTTTTTCCCAATAAGGAGGTGGTCATGTAGCATATCAAAGAAGAATCTCTTATGCTTTAAAAGTTATCAACACAAAATTTTTCATCATCTTAGGTAACCAAAGATGGAATTGACGATTCTGATGTCCGGGGAACGCAGCTGCCCTACCATAGCCGCAGACCTCAACAACCAACACCCAGAAAGCCCACTAATTTCACACAGCACTGTTACATCCCTCATAGCCAAATTCCGAGAAACCAGGACTGTTGATGACAAGCCACACAGAAGACCGCTACAGACGAAGAAACCTCAACAATGGTTTTGACAGTCCTTGCGAAAAGTCCTTGATGCAACGTGCTACATGTCCCATGACTTTTGACTCACCCTGTATTTGCATTTTTATATACTGTCCCAACTTTTTCTGATTTGGGGTATTGCACTGAATGTAATACAATGTTTTTCATTACAAATACAACAACCAAAAACATACCTAACAGCCTTGCAATAGCCTTAATACCTGAAGACCAAATAAGATCAATGAGTGCTGACTGTCATGGAATTTCTTCCACAGTTACCTGACAAACCCCATCAAGCATCTATGGTGCACTTGACAATAGAGAAAGCCAAGCATTCATAAATAACACAAGATGCTCTTCTGAATATTGTGAAATCACATGACTAACACGTATCATCAGATTTTACATAAACATGTAGAGTCCCTACTGTCATAACAGCAAAATAGTGAACATCAATAGTAATATTTCCAGAATATGTATGTGATTCATTTGTTTTCATTTGTTTTAAACATTAAACTTTGATTACATTGTTGATTATATGAAGAAAACCAGCGTATTAAGTTTAATTAAAATGCTAATATTGCCCCACTGTACATCCAATTTAACTCTGACTTGCAAATGTCCCTTCTGGAGGCCGTTACACAATGTAATCCAGGACATTCATCCCTGCATGGCTGGCCAAACAATTATGAATGACACGAATAGCTGGTAAAACTTTTACATTTTATATAGATAACATTGTCCAGCATAAACCACATAAATACCTATTCATAAAAATTACAATTAACAGACGCTTACTTATAAGTATTACAAAAACCTACAAATGTTTAACTTTGGGGTAGAAATTGTTTTTTTAGCAAATAAAACAGTAAAACAAAGTGTGTGGTCCAGGAGTTTATTTAATCTGGCTAACTGTAGGTGCATTTAACTACAGTAATAAGTTTAAGTGGACATGGTTATAATACACTTCCCCTAAAAAGGAGGGGATACTTTAAAAGGAATAGGAAGCAATAAAAAAAAATCTTTTTTTATTAAACAAAAACATCAGAAATGTACATGACAAGTCAAAGAAAGTTATTCTATAATACAAATGAGAAGCAAAAACATCTTTTACTTAATCTGTGAAAATTCACTATATAAAAGGCTGAAAGTGCTGGAGTAGCTGAACGTTCCCTGATCTTGCAACACGATTTATCTGAATGCAAAGCTTGGGGAGCTATAGGTCGTCCTGAAGCTGATCAAACAGGCAGGGTCACCCATCTGCCACAACTGCAACAGCATGACCGCTACTTGATTGTATTAGTATGAAGGAGCAGCAATGCAACAGAGTTGTGGAAACAGTTTCTTTCTGCCACTGGATGATTAATATGCACCCAGACCATACATAATCAGCTCCCTCATGTCAGACAGCATGCCTGACAACCAATGGTATGCATTCGGTTATCTGCTGAACACCATAGAACCCGTAGAAGATGGGCTGTTAAGCATCGTCTTTGGACCCGTGATGAGAGCTTAATTGTCCCCTTCTATAATGAGTAACATTTCAGTGTGTAGCCTGGCAATCATCATGTCCTGATCTGATGTGAACGAGGAAACACGGGAAAATCTACATTTCATGCAAGAAAGGGCTTCTGTGGTGGTGGAATCATGGTTTGGGCTGGCATCAGCATTTATGGTTGTACCGAGCACCACGTCATCATAAATACTGAGATGAGGTCCTGCACCCTATAGTGGTACCCTATGCTGGAACCGTTGGAAACAACTTTCTTTTCATGGACATTAATACAAGGCTTCACCATGCACATCTCAACAACAACATGCTTCAGGAGGCAGGAATTGAACACATGGACTGGTCTTTACTGTGAAGACGTCTGACAAACCGTCCAATGCCTCCCACAACACTTCTTGAGCTTCTTGAAAGTTGCCCTGGAGCAATGTGTTGCAGAGGATTTCACGTGGCCAATCTGGTCCTGTCCATCCCCTGTCGCTGTCAGTGTGTTTTGGCAGTTTTTGGTGACCATACACCCTACTGAACAGTCAATGTGGGGCACTCTCATCCAGTATGACATGCTTCTGTTCATCACCATGAATATGTTAATTGCTACTCAATCACAAATTGAGTTTGCATCTCATTTGCATAATCAAACCTTCTTTGACTTTTCATATGCTTTTCTGAGGAGCTTGCTTAACGAAATAAAATGCTTCTTTTTAAAAATTGCTTAATTTTAAATATCCCCTAATTTTTGTGAATAGTGTAGTATCAGAACACTCACGAACAAAGTTATCTAGCATTCTAGTTTCTTTTTCTTTACAGGGAATGTTACTATTTGTTCATTTTATATTTTTATTTAAGTGTTACATTTACAGCAAAATGCCCAGACCTAGAGCAAGTGACAGACATGCTTTGTATTAATGCATGCTCCTTACATACTGTACTTGACTTGGTGTTGGTCAAAACAAACAACATAATAATAAAGAAAATTAATTTAAAGATGTTTAAATAATTTAAAGGAGTTTAAAGGTAAGACTTTAGTTGTAATTTAAACACAACAAGTGACTTAGCCACTCAGTAGATGCTCATTTCACCACCTGAATGCCAATACACAGAAACAGAAGATTCCTCATGTCCGTCTTCCCTTGAGGCTTGAGGGGCTGTGCTTGAGTCTTACATGGCATGAGATACAGAATGGTCTTTGATTCAATTCTAAAGTTTAGATAGAGACTGATACATTAATAATTTGTAGAAAACAAATTATGATTTGGTTTTAAATCCAAATAATAAAAAAGGATTCATTTTGGTGGGGCAAAAAACTACTTGTTGAGAAACAATTTAAGATTTTCTTGTATACACAAAGCGATCAAAATAATTTTTTTAAATTAAAATACAACACCTGACCATCCTGCGGCCCCAGGACCAAATACATCTGAAGAATGAAACAATCTTTCTGCCTGCCTGGCCCCCCCCCATCCCATCTCTATCTTACACACGTCCTGTATGGATAAAAAAAAAGAATGACCATTTGTTATCCAAACCTTTGATCCTGGGTGGCTTTTTCCTTGTGCTGATAAAAAGTGATTCACTGAAGGTGGAGTGCCTTCTTCCAATTTCCCTGCAGCTTGCTATCACTGCACACCAGTGCCGGTCATTCTCTCAATGTCTATCTGACTCACTTTCTCACTCTCCACTCCCCTCCCCATTCAGCATTCCTGTGCCATCACGTCTCCCTGGCATCAGCTCATCCTCACATACACAGCCAAATCCAACAAACACCCCACAAACACTTTCCCAAATGTGCTGGCATAGACAATGCATGACAACCAACAGTGGTCAGCACTTGATTTGAGATTAAAAACAGCACAGAAGAGACATTATCTGACTGGATTAGCGTGGTTCTTTACAATGCTGAATAAATGCAAATCATACTCTATGGAAAGTAACGGAGGATTAAAAAGAACACAGGGTATTGAATATAAAAATTGGTTAGTACAACAACCAGATCCATCCAGCACACCTCAAATTTTCTGATTCAGGTATTTAAGTATTAGGTATCTGCAGATACAATCCAATACATCTGGATTACACATCATTGTCTCAAGTATTTTAAAATGAACAAGTCCATAAATGGAAAGCTATGCTGAGACATGAGCAGCTCTGTTGATCAAATCGACCAAATCTATAGGTGAATATAATGTGACTTACAATTACATCGATTTTCACAGGTTCGAGATCACTCTATAAAGAAGTTTTTACCTGGGCTTAAACAGTAATATGTAGATAAACAACTGCCTATAACAAAGTACAGTCTGCCCTCTATATCCACAGATTGGCTGGGTCCAGGACTTACCAGGTCCCTTGTATACAATGGGTTGGTATTAGCATATAATGTGCATACATCCACTTAACTGTATTGATTTGTAATACCTATTTAATAGTAAATAGGTTTTATGCTGTGATGTTTAGGAAATTATAACAATAAAAATGTGCACATGTGAATGAATGATGTGTGAGGTGAACAATGCTCAAATAATGAGAGCTAGAGAAAGAATGAGGGTGCATGTAATTGTGCTGCACACAAATTCGCATTGATTCATCATTTGCTTTGTACTGCTTCAGTAAAATACAAATACTTTGAGCCCTTTAAATTAGAAGACAATTTCGCATGCAATTGTGAAAGTACAGGCACTTGGTTGGTGCAGTAGCAGTTCTCTACCATAACCTGTGTATGGCCCCTTACCAGTGCCTTTCAGTTCAGGCATTATACAGATATGACTGTCTATGACAACAATCCCTGCAAGCCCTTCATTCCATTCCTGGCACATTTGTGCCTATGCCTGTGTTTTCTGGGTTAGCGTCCAGGTTATCCTAAAGACCCTATCCAACAAATAACATGTTTAGAACAGAAATAAACTGAACAAATTATCGAAATGGTTGAGTTCACAAGCAATTTATTGTAGATCCAGTTAAATATATAATATTATATCATAGTCTATATTATACAAATTTAAAATATGACTGCGACCATAGCTTTTCCTCAGTACATTTCCCAGTACTCAACATCATTAATATCCCCTGTGGCATATTAAAACTGAAAAACACTAACAATTAAAAGTTATGAAACAAAAAATTATTGTTTCCTCAATACTTCCACCACGTTACTCCCTACGTCACGCACTCCTCCGCATATACTGTGTATGCTACGTAACATTTACTTAAACTAATTCAAAATTCAGAGTAGGGTTTCTGTTCAATGCGTATTTATGTTTATTATTGGATTTCCATCATAAAGTTGAAATATCACAGTCGAGCCATTATAAAATAAGTTACCCATATAGTACGGCTGATCATTTTAACTGGTAAGATTTCATACACAAATAAATAGATAGATTTTATATTTAAGAACAAAAACACTGCTTTGAATTGCCGATTATACACTGTTTAAACTTTCTGTTAAAAATCTGTACAGGATTTGAAATGATGTATGTGAAGGATGCATGGTATATTGAATATGCCGAATCAAATGCATGATTCTACCCAGATGCCGATATTTCACATTTCAACATCCTTACAAATTTTTGCACATATCTTATTTTTTGGATGTAAGCAGTCTTGATGGGCGAAGTAAAACAATGTCTAGTCCTAATTAACTAATCCAACAAATTAATCAGAACACAAAACGGTTGTTGAAGTAAACTAGTGCGGTCAAATGACTAACATTTCAATCACATTAATAACCACAACATATCTGCTCTGCTTTCATACTGAACTGCAAACTGTAAGTACTTGCTTAATAAAGCAGTTTAAATCCACACAAGTGACTGCATTCTTTATATTAAATGTAGAAGGTAAATAACATGCGATCAGGGGCATCATTTCGGACACACCCCATGAGTACGGAAGTGTCATAAAAACAGCTCTGCTAAAATAACATCTTTAATTAACATACGTCATAGGAAAAGTAACATGTCATCTCAGCTGAAAGTAAAACATGAGTATACAAAATATTAAAATAGCTAATAAAGTAGGTAAAGATACAAAAGGTTAAATAAATGAATAAGCGAGTAAGGCCCGACTAACCTTGCTTTATGAATCATGTATTTTGCTTGTGCTTGATAATATTTATTATATATATTTATAATATCTGCATCTATATGCAATGAGTGCTGGGCAGTATATCAATTCATCCAGTTTGCTGGTTTTAATTTAATGACATTTGAATGAAATCACCATAACATAGCACAGCTGAAACAACTCACTGGGTCTACTGCTCAGATTATATGTAGAGCTGCAGCTGATAAACAAATTTTATTTGATAAGAACTTCCTTGAAAGTAAAAATCTACGAAATTTACTGTGTGAAATTGACTACAAGTCACATTAAAACATCACAGGCCGCTACACCCTTCTTAATGTGAGGTGGTGGTGCTACCCACCAAGCCACCACCCAGTCATGCAAAAACCATACCGCCCGTGTAATTACTCGAACATTCACAAATGCGAAACAACAACCATGAACACTATGTAAACAACCTGTGGGAACATCAAGCACGTAACCCCATTCCAAGGAAAACAACGAGACCTGGGAACAAGGAACAGCTTGCAGATATAAGACCAAAAAAATCTCTGTCTTATATCCATCATTAATGACAGAAAACTAGTATGAGCAAATCCTTGCAGCAACAGCTAAGAAAAATAACATGGTAACGTCATCGGTTCAACGTTTCTGGTGTTTAAAATTTTATAAAAGACAAAGATAAATACTATACAGTACTGTACTAAATATTTTCATATTGTGTTTTAAATAATATTACTGTTTGAAATAAAATACTCTGCCATATAGTCATACAGTAGTTTGCACAATGTCCATTCAATGTACATTCCTGTCAATTTTCCTGTGTCACAGAAAGTAATGCCCCCCCACCACCACCCTTCAACTCCCAGCAAAGTAGCAAAGCAAATTCACAATAAAAGCCCTAACTATATCACCGTAGAGTGGAAGCAGAGAATGGTCTATTTTAAGCAACATATTATTTTTGTTCATAGTAAAATTAAACCAGCTGTGTAGTGTGTAGGCCTGGGGAGCCACCAGCAAACACTACCTTCCTGGCAAGCTATAAGTAGTGCGTGTGTGAGTTTGTGCACAGGAATGCATGTGACAACTGTGTCTGTTACTATTGCATGTGCGGAAAAAAAGCAACAGCGCACAATACCACAGAAACAAAGGAAAAGGTTACAACATTGCACACACGCACCTCACAGGAATGGGAAAATTACTTCCAGGAATCAGAATGGAAATTACCCTTTTGGATAAATGCCAGACAACACCAGCTACATGAGCTTAGATTCTATAACTATTGGCACTGCCAGATGAAAGTTACTAATTATAACTAACACTAATAAAACACCTGCTTAAACTCAAAATGACCTGCAATCCAGTCTAGAAATTCAAATTAGATTAAAAAATGAATAACTGTGTGTTATGCAGAACTTGACCTGGATACAGATGGGTGTCTATTAGAAAATAAACACATAACAGAACTGGGGCAGTAAAACTCAGTAAAATCTATAAGCTTTATTGTTGTGGTTAGTCAGATAAAGACAAAGACTGTCAGTTGTTGGACATCACTAAAATGTTTTAGTGGACACTACTAAAATGTGTCTTAGACCTTCAGAACCATTGAAGCCACCATTAAAGCCACCATTTAAGAAAATTTGGATCAATTGCACATTAGCTGACCCGAAAATATAGTTAATGTAGGTAATGTAGGTAATGTAGGAAGAACAGAAAACCACAATAACATACCCACGCATACGACTAAAGCCATGGCTGTAGTGACGCTTCATTTATGTGCCATAAGCAGTGTCGTAAATACAATTTCTTATTATAGAAGCTGCACAACACCCCCTTAAATCTTGACCACAAGTAAAAGCTTCGGAAACAGATCTGATAGCAGTTTATCAGGTTTGTGACTAAACGTTACCTTTTCATAATGGAATATGAAAGGATGGTTTCAGTGGTCAGTGAAGGCATTCTTCATTGTTCTAAATACATATCAATTACAATATCAACATGAATGCCTCTAAAATCACAAGCAGAATAGAAAAAAAACCAACATGGTATGGAAAAAAATATCCACACACCCATTCGGCTTGTTTTTTAATCAATATTACTTTACCTACTCAAAGATACCAGGTTAATAATATTAATTATGCAGTCCTGGAATCTCCAGAGACAGTGGCATAGACTGCAGTGGCATCCAGTGCATACAGTAGGTAGCCCTTCTGCCCTTTATATAATTTGATAGATTTCAAAATACATATTAATGAAATAAAAAATCCTACACGTACAACAGTTCAGCAAAGTTCATTCATTTCTTAGGTATACATTATGCAAGGGCAGTCAAAACATTAAAAGAAACACCGTACTCACCAGTCCTATCCAAGTCCATCCTCTGCTACTTTGCCAGAAGATGCTCTATGGCTTTCTATAGGCTGACATTGCTGAATTATTTCAAATTTCCTTGTACATAGCAATATGATACCTTTCTAAATTATCATGTGCATAGACAGCAACGTTTTTACATGAACAAGAAGGAAGCACCTTCTTCAGTGTGCCCCAAATGTTTCAGATCACTATGGCCAAACCTTCATAAGGAAAATCATAAATCTGATTGGTCATATTTCTTTTCTGTTTGTTAACAGATTCACATTACCAACCAAATTATTAACAGATGGGTGACACAAACATGTAGGCAGGAGTCATTGTAATGAGCAGTTTTGGTTGCTTAGTAGCACTCTCAGTCAGATATGCCTCCTGTAGCAACCAGGAAAATGCAGAGTAGCACTATGAATTGGATGATGTTCTTGATTTTACTTTATTAATTAAAAATATTTCTCTAAAAACCCCTAAAGGGTTTGTTACCCCTTCTCTGAAGTGTTAGAAGGGCTTGATCACATGCTAATAGAATTCATTGTACTAAACACCACAGCAAATTCATAGGTTTTCACCTATCAACTGTCAACTTTCCACATGCCCTCCTAAAACAAGTCCATAAAATGGTTTGCCATCTTTGGTGGAAAACTCAACTAATGTAAAGGACTCCAGAAGTCATCTTTGAGACTAATCAAAGTACCAAAAGTGTTTAATTGATTTATTTAATTTCACCTCCGGCATCAATGGTTTTTTAACAAGAGACACAAGGTTACATCAACAAGCAAGGATATATTGAAAATAACCACACCCAAATCTAACCAACTTGCCATAATTAATGACTGAAATGCATGTCTTTGGACTTTGGGAGGAAACCAGAGCATCCAGGGCAAACTCACGCAGATGGAGAGATTAAATACAAACACCACACAGGTGGAGACAGATGTTGGGATTGAAGCAGGGACTCTGGGCCTATGAAGCAACTGTGCTAATCTCTTCACCACCATGCCGACCCAAATGGGAAAATGCACCAGAGCTTATGGTTTAACACTGTTGCCTGACCAAACAGTTATGTTTAAAACCCTAGATTAAAGCCTTCTTAGAATAGGTGATGCTAGGCAAACAAACTCCACACCAACGCCTATGTGGATCTAATTTTGAGTGTCCATAATAGTATAAGAGGAACAGATTAAAAAAAATCTTTTATACTTTTTAAGCAGGAAAAGAAGTGAATGTCTATGCAAACATGTGGTAAATGGGATAATCAAGGAATTTTGGAGACAAAGTAACAGAACACAATCATAGCTGGTAAATGAGCCAGCATTGAGACAAATTATTTAGAATTGTTTTCTTGTCAGACCAGTATTAACTAGAAAAACATGTAAGAAGGTTAGGAATTAATCAAAAGAAAAGCACAACTAGACATATCCATATGCAACCTTTAAGCGTAACTGTTGCAAGCAGTTAAAATTTTAAAGTAATTATCTCCAGCTCTGAGTAAGTCTGAATTTGCAGTACGACAGGCAGGTCAAGACATAAAAACCAACTCAGTTTAAAAGGGTTTAACACATACCTATGCCAAGATGGTGTCTGAACATGTCTTTCCTGCCTGTGATTTGTGTTGACGTAATATAGGGAACGAACCTAGCAGCACAATACCATGAAGAAAGTATAACCCATAAACAGCACCCTGCTGACACACACGGTCCTCCAAATGCACACACTGCAATTACCAAGGCAAGCAACGTTCACAAATGATTAAACGCACAGGTTCCTCCCTGTCTGCCACCTGACAGAGTTTCACCTGAAACTGTTCCTGATATGGATGAGTTTGTCTCAATGAGCCAAGTCCCATTAGACAATGTACACAACCTGCCATGCGTAGGATTACTTGTGAAGTACACACAGCCTGTTGTGGCAAGACTCCGAGACAAGACTGTTGTACAACTGAACAATCTCACAATTTCAAGCAGGCCTC
>JAUZSU010183560.1:0-12427 GCA_034780255.1 Parotocinclus maculicauda
GTAAGTAACAGTAGTTCTTGTTTGTACGTTCGCTATACGTGTAAATCGTACAATAAAGGTTTAATAAACATTTAATAAGTTACATAGCACGTCCTGTCTTGTAACATAGGGCATGTTCGTGTAATCGGACCAGCCGGTTACTAGGACCAAAGCGATTGCGTCCCGATGTGGTCCCATTAACCGGAATTGACTGTATTATACACAGACTAACAAAAAAGCCCACACAGCATTGATAAACAATTATTGTGTAATAATCACAAGGACGATATGACACAGTGTCATACTCTTATTCTGCCCCCTCTCAAAATGAAATATCCACTCAATTTTGTGAGCAGTGTACATCCAAGGAAGATAGATCCATTTTTTACTCTTGGTCCTCTCTGTGTTTCTTACTTACAATGGTTAGGGAGATTTTTCTTGTTATTATAAAATCATAAAGCTGCTTTGAGACAATGCTCCACGGCAAAAAGCATGATAAATCTGACTTTAACTTGATAGAGAAATGCCATAGTGTTCACAAATTCTGACCAGTTTACAAAATGTGAACCCCATAAACCTGCCACAACAAACTAACTGCTACAGAACTTGAGAAAATAATCATTTTGAATTGACATGTAGTATTCTGTATAGACACATTTTATTTTTCTATACAAGTTGATAGTTGTTACAGAACCAAATATGAAAATGACCAAGTAAATCCTGAAGAGAATTTGAAATGGAAAAGGTAAAGAAATCTACAACCAGTACAATGAAACTTGTTACGTATGTCAAAAGTTATAGGACATCTTGCCATTGATAAAACAATAAAAATGTTTTTTGTTGTTTGTTTTTTGTCCTAGGTTGCAACATGTCCAACAAATTCAACTTTAAAAGACTTAATGCGACTTCTGATATCTCCAAACTTTTAATAGTAATATACTGTATATTCCTATTGTTAACATTTTTGTTTCACCTGATATTGAGATCCATAAAAATAATTTAAACTGAAAAGTAAAAAAGAAGAATTGTTGGTGTATTTGCAGCACGCCCAAGCGTTGATCTTCAGCATCTGTTAAGAAGAGCGTTTAATAATGAGTTTAGATACTTCATTTGACCCATTAATGAAACAAACATCTTGTAACTGACCGTACTAATCATCCTTAACGATTAACATTGCTAGCTTACCTTCATTGATTACTTTTCTTAAAATATAACTATATTTACATTACATTTGTTTATAACTAAGACAATCTTACAATTCAAGCAATTGTGGGTTTCAAGGTGGCAGCTTGGCAGAAACTAAATTAAACAGTATCTTAACTTTCTTGGTTAGTATCTTAACAAACTTGCCCTTACTTACTGGAAAGCATGGATTAAGAAAACTCTGACTGAATACCAAAAGTATCTAATAGGGCATACATCTTCACATTTTTTAAACAATAAGTATTTAAGATTTCTGTACTAATTCCCCTTAGAAGAAAATGCATTTTAAATCAATTGAATTTGCATACATACCTTTTATAGATATTTTATTGCTTGATATAAAAACAGCAATGACATAAACAGTGTCACAAAGATCATCCAGTAGTATTCATTTGCTGCAGTAAGAAAAAATTGAGGTCAGACGCTGTGTTCAATGACCAACATCACCAACAACAGATCAACATCTGTTGCTTTACCAACGAAATCTTAGCAATATTAATAAACTTATGGGAGCAGAGGAAAGTAATTCAGAGAGAACAATCCAGTAAGTGTGAGCTGCAAAAATACATATAAATAATATAATGCGAAATACAGTTATACTCTTAATATACAGTACTGTGTGAAAGTCGTGGGCCACCATTAGATCAGGCCAGACTTTTTAAATTGCTTGTTCCTCGGATGTCCCTACTTAAGAATCTACTGAGGAGGGAGGAAAGAAATTAAAATAAATCTTTATTTTTCAGCACTTTTCAATTTCTCGAGGACTAAGTCGAATCAATACAAGGAAGGAGGAAGAAATAAAAATATTTTTTTATTTTAAAATTAAATTTATTTAACCTACAATTCAATTAAAGTGAATCTGGAAAAACATTTTATGAACAGAAGAAAACCATTGGCTCTCCACCAGAGGGCGGAAAAAGCTAAAAAATTATAAAAAAATTGTTTTTTTATTTCAACCATTGGTGCAGCGGCAAAAAAGTTCTTCAAATATGATCGTCGGAGGATCAGCGAAACAAGCAATCAAAAAAATCTGGCCTTAGATATACCATCGTTTTATAAATGCTATAATTGTTTCTCAGTCTCTTGATTTATATAGTGTTTTTTACAACGGAGCATTGTCTCAAAGCAGTGTATATTATAGAGTGACAAATGCAAGTTTAAAATGTTTTGGATATAGTTGTGGACAATATGTTATATATGGCCATTACACCATTGCCAAAACTCCATTCCTAATGGTGGCCTAAGACTTTTGCACAGTACTGTATAGAGCAAAACCCACCTCAAGCCCACAGTGTTCTTAACATTTACTTTGATTGCCACAAAGACATCTTTTTCAGGGACATCCATTTTCCAAATTATATCAGAAAAAGTAAGGACAGAAATACACGGCTCACAAAAATAAGAGGATAGTTCGAAATGAAATATCCCCTAATGAAATATCCCTTAATTTTTGTGAGCAGTGTACATAAATCCCTTCCAGTCTTTCTTTGAGCAACATTTTTAACATTTTACTTTTTAAATTCATTACTAGTTCTAGATTTCGCCTGTCTCAGCTTTTTTGTGTAGACCGGAAATGCAATATGTAGGTTTATTAACAAATGAAATGAAGTTGAAAAATACATAATATTTTGGATTCATTCTTTCTGCAAGCCATTACGCCCCAACTTTTTTTTATTCTGATTTTTCTAACTCTATGAACATTGCCCTTAATACAGTCTCATCTTCATATGACTATATAATATATTAGTTTACATATCAGAATTTCATTTCCAGCAACACCGCTGATCTGTACCAGACTATAAACCGCCTTAGGTTGAGGATTCACTTACCTGGTTTAGGTTCCATGACAGTCATGCTGATTTCACTGGGAGACTCAAGGGCAAAATGGGAGACCCTGCAGGTGACCACGGTGCCAGGGGGGTGTTCAGATGGACGGATAAAGATGAAGGATGTGAGAGAGAACGTCCCGTCGCTGTTCTGTTGATGGCTTGAGAGAGAAGCTTTCTTAGTAAGAGAGATGCTGTCTGTTTCTGTGGGAGCCAGATAAAACCACTCTACCTGCAGAAATACACAGACAAATCAGAATCAGTGCTGAGGACGTAGTGCTACACTTTAAAATTAAATTAAATGTCATGTCCCAGATATACTCAAAATCATCAATGTGTCGATATTAGAACCATGTTCAATAACTTAAGCTAAACTGTTAATAGATACAACAACAAAAAAGGCTGGTTATAGTACAGGGTGAGTCAAAAATCACAGGACAAAAGGTCAACACAGAAAGCAAATTTTTTTTGGTTTATCACAGGTAACTGAAGATGGAATTGATTAATCTGATGTTCAGGGAACACAGCTGCTGTATCATAGCCACAGACTTCAACAGCCGGCACCCAGAAAGATCACAGTACTGTTTCATCACTCAGAGCCAAATTCAGAGAAACCGGGACTGTGGAAGACAAGCCACGTAATGATTGTCTGGAGAACCGCTACCGACAAAGTAACCTCAACACTGGCAACCTTTGTTCACGTAACATGCAACATGTCCTATGACTTTTGACTCACCCTGTATAATACAGCTCATTTGTGCCAAACAAAATAACTCTAAGTAGTCCATCAGCAGAGGTGGTAACTTACTAAGTAATTCATTGCTGTACTTAAGCACTTTTTAGATATCTATATTTTACTTTTTACTTTTTAATTAACTATATTTCACATATACATATAAATCAGGTGCATTACTTTAGCCTTTATAAATCTATTTATTTATCTCTTTGATCTATTTATTGTTTTTATTTAGGCAATTCCATTCAGGCACCTAATGAAGCGCCAATGTGAATCCTAGGTTTATACTTGATGCGCTGTAACTGGAGCGTCCCAAAAATGATGCAATCGTGGTTGTTGAAGTATAATATATATATATAGTATATATATATATATAGTATAAAACTCAGAAAGTGTTTCTTACTTTTTACAAACATAAACTAAAGAGTTTTTTCAAACGTTCCTGTGATTGTGAATTCTATTTCTGTGATGCGTATAATAGGTATATTAACACTATGTAAGATTTACTTTGGAAGTTTAAGAAGTAATTATTTTGTTAGCAGTGTATTAGTACAGTGGGCAAAAGTTTTGAGAATGGCACAATTTGTTTTGTTTAGTTTTTTTCAAAAAGTTTGCTGCATTAGTTTTTATGGTGGAAATATGTAACTCTAGATTTCAAAGAGTAATCAGATGAATTGCAACTAATTGCAAAGCAATTTCCTGTCATGAAAATGACCAATGAATGTATCAAATATAGACTGATAATATAATAAAATAATAGGATAGCACCCGATCAACCATGTATCGAATCATCAAGATGTTCAGATGAGATGAGACATCTCACACCTCCAAAAGAGGATGTGGCTATGAGATCGGGTCACCAAAAGTGCAGAGCTTGCTCAGGAATGGCAGCTGTGAGTGCATCTGAACACACAGTTCAGACGAAGGCTTTTGGATGATGGCTTGGTGTCAAGAAGGGCAGCAAATAACTTACTTATCTCCAAGAAAAACATAAATGGCAGACTAATATTCTGCAGGAATTTTAGGGACTGGACTGAAAATGACTGGGGTAAAGTTATTTTCTCTGATGAAGCCCCCTTCAGACGTCTACAGACATCTGGAAGAATAATTGTCTGGAGAAGATTGAGTCATACCAACAGCAAAGCATCCTGAGACCATTCATGTGTGGGGTTGCTTCTAATCCAGGGAATTAGACTTACCTAAGAACACTGCCATGAATAAGGATATCAAAACATCCTCCAAGAGCAACTTCTCGATCCAGAAGCAGTTTTATTAACAATGCTTTTTCCAGCATCATGGAGTACCAGGTAACAAGGTAAACATGATAATGAAGTTCCTCATTATAATATAGGGTCCATGACTAGGAAACTTCCCAGATCTAAATCCCATTAAGAACCTGTGGGCAATCCTCAAAAGAGGGTGGACAAACAAAAACCCATAAACTGCGATCAGTTCCAAACACTGATTAGGCAAGAATGGGTTACCATCGTTCAAGATTTTGCCCAGAAGTTCAGGCGAATTGCAGAAGTCTTAAAGAAGTATCAGCAGTGTAAATATTAAGTCTTTGCTTATACTGGATGTATTTGTCAATAAACAGTTAAAACTATATACTTATATACAACAATACTTATAATTGTATTTCATTATACCATATAAACAAAAGGTTTTAAGAAAGCTGAGACAGCAAACGTTGTGAAAAAAATATGTCCCATTCTCATACATTTTGGCCATGAATGTGCACACCATTATGTATCCTCAGTGGCACAGGTCTTTTTAAAGGTTTTATTTTTAATACATTATTTTTTACCTTAAGTACAATTAGTAGAATACACTTTTATACTTCTACTTCAGTAAAATAAATAAATCATACTTCAATTTAGTTCATGTTCACTCCACAATTATTACCAACTAAAGATGAGTAAAAAGGGTTTTAAGAAATGTATCTTTGTTGAATTCGCATGCTCTAACAAAACTCTATAGGTTACATACTATTTTCCTGTAGCATCTTCTAAAATTGGAGAATACACAGCAAGGAATTTAGGACAATTCCTCTTTACAGAATCTTTTCAAATTGTCCAGGATCCTACGTCCTCTTTAGGTCCTCACCAACAGCTGGGTTGGGTTGGGTTTAAAAGGCCATGGCTGTTCACTAATCATTTTTCTTTTGCTCTTGCCATGTCTTTTGGACGAATGTTCTGCTGGACGATCCCAGGAACACACATTTTTTGTTTCTTGGCGACTAATTATGATATCTTACTTTTAGAGCAGATATTCCAATTTTTGCCAAGGTGCTTATGTTTGTGGATAGATGGCAGGAAAGGCTTTTTCCTAGTAAACTTCCAAATGAGTCAAATATTTTTATATAACACCTTTTTTCAAAGCAGCTTTACAAATATCTAGGCCAAACTCAATATGCATTTATTATAAGGCAGAGGTATAAATTAGTACAAATATGGTCTGATTAGACATTGGGTCTTGCCACAAGGGGATGTAAAAGTGCTTCCTCTGCCGCATTACAAAAAGGCTCTCAGAGCCTACATTTGGGTAATACACCTCTTGGAGAGAACTCACTAACTGCTAGACATGTCTCTATGGCGCACACAATGATATTTTGACCAGTTGAGAGACTGAGAGATGGTGCATCATTGGACTGAGAGAAGCAGGATGGTCTTTTTGACAAATTGTCTGCCATCTAAGCCGTTCTGACCTAGCTGTTAGGAGGTGTTGGGACCAGTGGTTCTGTGAGGACACTCACACAGATGTACAGGCTCCGGATAGCCCAATCAGACCATTAGAAAGGATAATTTGATCCAACAACAAGCATGAGCAGTTTTGCCATCCACCATCCAGACACACGTGGAACTACACAACCCTGTCTCTTCCTGGACCATTTCCAGGTGATTAGCAGAAGGTGATTTCTTGTCATGGTGCCCATTATGTGTTTCTCCATTGACAGTAACCACTGTTGATTTATTTGCAATGGTGTCATGAAAGAGAAACCTGAACTGCCGTGGACTGGAACTGTATTGACCATAACGGCAAATACAGGTAAATTTGAAGACACTCGGGTTCGAGAATGAAGGCCCCATGGTGAGTGTTGTAATCCTGTCTTTGCTGTGGAGCAGCACACTTTTAATGACACTTTTTTAAAAATGCACTTTTTACTTTTAGATCTTTTCATTTTTGCCCTCACTACAGACATGGGTAGATATTTAGGTATGGTAGCCTAGTGGTTAAAACACTGGCCAATGGACCAGAGGGTCCAGGGTTCAAATCCAACCTCTGCCACAGTTGGGTCCCTGAGCAAGACCCTTAACCCACAAATGCTTGGATTGTAAGACTGTATGAGTTGTAAGTCACTCTGGGTAAAGGTATCTGCTAAGTGCTGTAAATGTAAATGTGTTCATGGTTATATATTTTGCATAGCTTATATATAAAGGTCAACACACGTTAATTTCATTAAAAAAATGTGGAAAAATTGAAAAACTGCTTCAGTTACACTTCAGTTATAGAGTTTTCTAGTGGTGTCAGTGATTGTGGAACATGTAGTTTTTAAAGCAATTTTATTCTCAGACTAAATTTACTTCCATTACAAATTAGGCTACTTTACCAAAACATTAATTTATTAATAGTATTTTTACTCATATTTTACCAGGGTTGTCTATAATTGTACACAATACAAATACAAATCATTAGAAAATATACAAATGATAAGAGACTCACGTATAATGTGCAGCTGAATAATTTGCTGGGTCTGAAATGGCCCGGAACTAACAGTGCAGATATACGTGCCCTCATCTGAAACCTGCAACTTCTTCATGGACAGGGATGCATTTCCTTCTATAACCAGCAGAGTTGAGTTGGCGCTCGATCCTTCTCGCTCCACTTGCACTGCAGGGAGCGAGAGCAATAAAATATGCTCAGAAATAATGTGGGCAACGATCACTAATGGCTTATTTTTCCATAGTGGTGTGAATATAAGCACAAACAGAAGAAGTAGCAAAACAGAAGAAGCATGATGCTCAGGAGCAATTTGTTTAAAAGCAAAAATATTTTTAAGAATTTTATATAGGTACT
Source organism: Parotocinclus maculicauda (assembly GCA_034780255.1). Classification (NCBI taxonomy): domain Eukaryota; kingdom Metazoa; phylum Chordata; class Actinopteri; order Siluriformes; family Loricariidae; genus Parotocinclus; species Parotocinclus maculicauda. The sequence continues at coordinate 7,822 of JAUZSU010183560.1, forward strand.
TGTACTTTATTTCATAGTGTTTTGTAATACTTTTACTTACTACATCGAAAGAAAACTCTATACTTTTTACTCACTACACTTTCAAAACAGACTCATTACTCGAAACTTTTGATTTTTCCTTTTGATTTAGGATTCTTTAATTTTATTCCTAGTTCTAGACACACTGAAACTGGGGCAACAATGATGCAATTGTGGTGGTTCTGCCTGTCGTGGCTCCTGGTCATGCACCCAAACTTGGTGCTCACCATGGATGCTGTGGTCCACAGGTATGAATTTTGAGTATGAGTTGTCTATATGACACATCTATAAAAGATTATAGAGATACAATTGCAGAGAATACTGTGCAAGACACTCTGCAAGTGTAAAACCTTTTTCTAGCTTCTTTGTATCTAAAGTCTTTCTAACATTTACAATTTCTAACACTTTCTAAGATGTCTTGTTTAACATATGAATTCAATTCCCATAACAATTGTTTGGGTTTAATATCATGATGATGAATATCACTAATGAATATTGACATGTATACCTATGAGCGATTTAGCAAAATATATTAAAACTTAAAAAACGGTTTTGTTCATTTGGATTTTTTTTGCAGATGATTTATCTAGTTATTGTACAAAACCATTATGCACCTTCAGAAACATTGCTCTGTATGTCTTACCCTCAGTAAACTACATCTTGTTTCAAAAACTGACTCAGTTCAAATGCTTTATAAAGAAATACTTTTGTACTTTAAATACATTTAGTATCATGTACTTCTCCTTAAGTAAAACATATAAGCACAAATTTTACTTGAGTATTTTTTAGCAGATTAGCAGTACTTGACTTAAGTAAACAGCTTGTGTACTTCTGTCACCTCTGGTCCCAAGCACATAAACTGTAACTCACTATTAGTGCCCGTCTCTGTGTCCACGTCGTTAGCATTCATACGCAGAATAGTCTGTCCCTGTCCTCTATGCTGCCTGCGCCACTCAAGTTCCACTTTTTGCTCTGTGGGGGTGTCTTTTTGCCTATAACCACAGTCTAATATGGCATCTCCTCCAAGAGATGCTGCGAGGGATGGTGAGCGTGTGAACACCACAAAAACAGCTAAAGAAAGAAGAAACAGAACAGACATAAAGTAGATAGTAAGGGAGGGTTGATCAAGAACTACTAAATTGGTAATTATCTGGAGTCTATACCAGAAACACTGGGCATGGGGACCAGTGACCCAAGGAGGTTGGGGGGATACCTACTCTCACACAGCTAAAACAAAAAAAGAATGGAGAAAATACAGAGGAACCTTCCTGTATTACAATTTGCAGCTCATAAATTGGGACTACTGAGTAAATAAAACAAAGATATACTGAGAGGACATTTAGTGAGAGCGGGGCCATTTATGAGAAGATGAAAACTTTGTTTCCAGCATTACAATTTGCTGCTTTTAACTGGGAATTAGATTTAAAAAAATACTTTTTTGTTGCATTTTTTCCTCTTAGTAACAAGAACATACTGTTAGCAGGAAATAATTGTTAAGTGCAATAAAACATATTCATGCATTTTTTATTTATAAAAATAAAAAAAACATGCATTCACATTGCTTAAATATGTTCATTTCAGTTTAGCAATTTTGTGTCACATTGAATATTATTAATTTTATTAGTTATTAATTAGAAAACTGTCCAAACAGGCAGCAGATTGGAAATGAGCCCAGGTCTTTGGAGCTGTGAGGTGACAGCACTGTGTCAGCATGTCACTCCTATGTGTAAACATTAACCCTAAATCAACCTTAAGCAAAAATTTAACAATTAGATAAACACTGACAAGTCAACAACATACTGTATATAGTTTAGATAAATCATACCATCTGTCATCAGAGTCCCCCGCTGGCTGAGAGGAAGCTGAAGTTTGCTCTGCATTAGTGACGCAGTACCTGATTCTGCTTTTTCATTGGCTGTGGTTTGCACAACCAGAGTATGGCTCACCCCGCCTCCTTCCAGCTGAACTGTGCCAATGAAGTGCACAGGTAACGAGTCTGGCTCTGAGCCTTTAGGAATGTAACGGCTCAGTTCACAAATCACTTCCTGTTCATTACAGTCAGCATGAAGAAGCAAGTCTGCACCAGGAATTTCCACCAGAGAAGCTAACCAGAGAGACAGAACGGATTTCAGTAGACAGAAAAGTGGAGGCATAAATGTGACCTAAAACATCATCAGATTTTCCACACATTAACATAACATTAGATAAAGAGAACCAAAGCAAGCAAACAAGACAAAAATATGTGAATCTAGGATCAGCAGTTAATTTGTAGGTGAATTAGAGTCAAGTGATTTCAATCAATGGGATAAAAATCAGGTGTGAATGGTATCCCTGTTTTATTGAAAGAACAGGGATCTATCACTCTGAGCTACACAAAGCATGTTTGTTGTAGTGGACACTGACATTTCTGAGAAAAGGTGATCTTGATGCTCATCAGGCTGAAAACATTTTTCAAAACCATTTGGACTCTTCCAATCCAAAGTTAGCCATTGGTATTCTCAATCAACAATTGTTACTCCAAAAGCAAGGTGTATAATAGTATGTGGGGTCACAAAAGAACCTGGGGTAACTACTAAACAAATAAAAGTCTCTTTCACATTGGGAAATGTAAACGATCAGGGGCCCACCATTACTGCCCATCTCCAGATTGCTAGAGTTTATGTGGATAAGCCAGAAGGCTTTTGGAAAAAAAACCATTTTGTGCACAGAGTAGACCAAAGTACAGGGTGAGTCAAAACTCACAGATGCTGCATCGTGGACTTTTCACAAAGACTGCTAAAATAATTGTTGAGGTTTCCTCATCGGTAGCGCTCTACAGACGGCCACTACATGGCTTGTCGTCCACAGTGCCAGTTTCTTGGAATTTGGCTATGAGTGATGCAACAGTGCTGTTGAGCTTGCTCTCAGACCATTGTTGATTGAGAATACCAATGGCTAACTTTGGATTGGAAGAGTCCAAAATGGTTTTGAAAAATGTTTTCAGCCTGATTAGCAGCAATATCACTTTTTCTCAGAAATGCCAGTGTCCACTACAACAAACATGCTTTGTGTAGCTCAGAGTGATAGATTCCTGTTCTTTCAATAAAACAGGGATACCATTCACACCTGATTTTTATCCCATTTTTAAAGTTTATGTGTTGAGAACTTTTGAACTACATTTCTGGTCTTCTTTGATATGCTACATTCCCATCTGAAAAACTTGTCCTTCATCCAATATGGCTGCTTTCAAGATGGCAGCCATATTCCAGACATAGCCTAAAAGATAGGTTCCTTCACCCATTACTTGCTGGGTTATTTAGATTTAGATTTGGTTTAAATGAGAAGCATTAGGACTGAAATATGGTGGTGGTAGTATCATGGATTAAACTTTTGTTAGCTTGCCTTCATTTATTGAACATTATGGCCCATGCAGCAAAACAACAATTCTTAATACATAAAAAACATGATGCTTCTTTTATTGCTGCATAATTGGATCAGCACCAAACAAAGCCTTACCATACCAATACAAAGATTCACATACTTTTGTCACTCACAGATATGAAATATTGGATTTTCATCAATAAACAAATGGTTAGGTATATTTGTGTCTCATTTGTTTAACTGGATTCTCTTTATTTATTTTTTGGACTTTTAGGTGTGAAAATCTGATAATGTATTTTGTCATATTCATGAAATAGTAATAGAAAATTCAAAACATTTTAAGCACCAATTTGCTGACTTACCACTGACCTCGAAAATGAGGTCATCAGCATTAGGGCTGTCAGGAGGAATGTAGGGTGTTATTGTTTCTGGTGCGAGGTCAGCATCCATGGGAAGATCCTTTAAGACCAGAGTGGCAGGAGTGCGTGTGAAGTGAGAACCGGTCATCGCGCCCCCATCCTCAATAAAGGCACAGGACAGCACAACATCAGCAACCTGTAGACCTGAGTGTAATGTGCAGCAGAGGGCAGCATGACCCAAACAATATAGAGTAAGCAACGTCATGTTATTAAAAACATAAACTATATATATATAATGTATTGGAGTTTAACTGAAACTGAAAAACTCACCGTGTTCCAATGCGTTCATACAAGCGAAAATTATGATTCCAGTCATTTTCGATTACTTAAACAAAATGACAAAATTATCCACACGGCATCTATAATCTATATTTAGTACATTTACCTTTACTCGTATGAAGTTTAAATAGATAACCCGGGGAAACGAGCCGCTCAGCGATAAAAGTCGGTTGCAGGTTGAACGTCCCCTAAATTCGGTTTGCTTTCGCTTTTCATTTTAAATAAAACATTCCAAATTATAATGCGGAAATAGCCTATGCAAACACTGAATTCCAGTAATGAGGAGATGGTTTATGATCAATTATCCATTAGCTGCTGTATCATACAGGCATTATGTTTATATTAACGCCCTCTATAAAAACGCATCGTGTAGTCTAAAGTGAAAGTGAAGGTGGCTAAACATCCGATCTTCCCCTTGTCTGTCTGTCTATCTCTCTCTCTCTCTCTCTCTCTCTCTCTCTCTCTCTTTCTCCCTCTCTCTCTCTCTCTCTCTCTCTCTCTCTCTCTCCCTCTCTCTCTCTCCATCCCTC
>JAUZSU010183571.1:0-12426 GCA_034780255.1 Parotocinclus maculicauda
TTTATGGAACACTGGGACGCCATGTCATCCGGACCAGAGAGGACAAGGATAACCCAAGTTGTTATCAACGCTCCGTTTAGAAGCCTGCATCACTGATGGTATGGGGTTGCATGAGTGCTTGTGGCATGGGCAGCTTGCATGTCTGGAAAGCAGATACCCTTATTCAAAGCAACTTACAACTGATACAGTCCATACAATTGAGGGTTAAGGGCCTTACTCAAAGACTGAAGTGGGATTTGAACCCAAAAGCTTTACATGCTCACTCAATTCTACACCATTTGACCATTTTTTTTCAACCATTTTAAAAATGAACCCAAAGGACCTCCTGTGCTTAGCCGACTGATCAGGCAACCTAGACATCATGACAAGGAGGCTAATTTCAAGCTAGGCTACCTCTGCACCTATGCAGAGCTGCATACAATGTGTTAATCAATATGTCTTGACATGGAGCAGCAGCAGAGCGTGAACAAAAACACAATGCCACATAAATTGGAGTGCCCATTTCCCCACACGCTTAGCCTGTTTGCAGTTTGACATTTGCATGCCATTTTTAGCATAGTAGTATGCAGGTCATGACTAGTACTGTATCATGCATATTTTCTGCAAAAAAAGTGTCACAATTAGCAGAAGTGGCAAGACTGATGTTCACACGTTAGAGGTAGTTTAGTAGAACTGTGTACGCATTGTCCTTTTTCTTTCTTTTTTTAGAATCCTGGTTCCTCCAGAAGCCATCCTCTGAGATAGGACATGAAGCTTTGCTTATGATGGGAATCATCAGTGTGAGGTTTGAGAGGGCTAATTCCTGACAGAGTCAGAACGTAACTAGAGCAATGGCACCTCAGGGACAAGACCGAGCTGTGATGGACTGCGTCTGGTAGAAACGCATTGAATTAGATTCCCCTTGTGGGACACAGAAAATGGTTCCCAGTCTCACAAAGAAATTTGATAATCTGATCATTAGCATGATTGCCATTTTGTGAATATCATATGACCACAGGCTCTGTATAATGAAAATCCTTATTAAAGTACAGTATAAGGATGAAAGAAACCCTCGTTTTCTGTTCAGAATACTTTTGGCTGTTTAAATACACAAGTACAGATGTAGATGAAATAGGAAAACTAGCTAATGTAAGGTGGTGGCCCCATTTATCTCTGTAATGCGGAATTATTAGCAGGTCAGGGTTTAAATGTTAATACTGAGGATCTGTTGCCATCCTAACCAAGATCACCCTTCATTTATATCTGATGATAATAATGCATGGTTTAGTCTATAAGTGAGACTTGTATCTGTATGTCTTGAGTGTATGAATCTGTATGTCTTTGGATGTCTTTTATGTCTATGCATAAAATGTGTTTGGTCCGCATGGGTCATAGTGAGCCAGGTCCTAACCAGCAGCACAGACTTCAAGGTGAGACCCAGCCCTAGACAGAGTGCCAATTCACCACTAGCACCACTTCCCCACAGCTAAAAAGGTCCTAGGTTCAATCCCAGGGTGGAGTGGCCTTGATACTTTGTGTGCAGTTTGCATGTCAAGTGTGTTCCTGTACTCTAGTTTCCTCCCACAGTCAAAAGATGTTAACTGATTACTCTAAATTAGCTTGTGTGTGTGTTATATGACTAGTCTCAAGATAAACTTGTGTATAGATATAACCTTGTATGTTGCTGAAATGGCCACTGATGCTGACAGCAACGTTAAATAAGCCAAACAAACAAATAATATGACTCGCATAATATTTTGAACACTGGCGGCTCAGTGTTTAATGCTTAAGGCTGTGAGCCCAAGGTTGTGTGACTGTCATTTTACAAATGTGTAATAATACATTATTTGGGACAGTGGTGACTCAGTGTTTTGGGTTCTTGGCTGCTCAGAATGTTGTGGGATCAAATTCAAACTATCACAAGCTGACACTTATCTGCCTTTGGGCAAAGCCTTTAAACTTTACCACATCAGTTCAGTTGTCTGAGTTGGGGCTCAGTGGTTAAGGTTCTGAACTAATCAGAACATTGTAAGTACAAACCCCATCTGTGCCAAACTACCACTGATCTGTTGCTCAGCAAAGCCATCAACCTTCAGCTGCTTAGTGGCTTAGTGGTTATGGATTTGGACTACAGATCACACAGTTTGGAGTTTAAACCTCAGCTCTGTCAAGTTGTGAAGGCTCTTAAACTACAAATGGTCAAGTTGATCTGGATATGGGTGTATGCTAAATGTTGTAAATGTTGCTCAGAAAGCATGCATGCATTTAACAATACAACTTAAGATTTGATTTCTGCAGTTAAATAATTATTCAAATGGTCATGTGACTAGCATTCGACTTCAAGTGGTCATGTGAGCTTAGTCTGCACATGTGATGGAAACTGCTAGCAGAATTAAACATGATTACAAGGTGTGCTTATTTGCAAATACCCTTTTTTGCGGGATCTGTCAACCCTGGAATTAAATGCAGCGTCTTCAATATGGTTACTGTTTGAGGAGACTCTGAAATGCAATATATGCTTAAGAAAATGAAGAATTTTATTATCACATCCTTTTGAGAGTATCAGCAAACTTCTGATTGTTTGAAGTCTTTGCTTCAAACTTTGCTTACACTTACTGTATATTATTGTAAACATTGTAATTATCATCTCATTACCAATGCAACCACCAAACGGAATTATGATGACGTATCCAGCCTACTTAACAATTGATTTCATCTCTTTCCACTCAGATCAGTGTGCATTACCTATCTTGGCCTGCATTACTAGTTAATTACATCCAGCTGGCTAAGGCTCCTTATGGAGCTGTAAGCGAGAGTTTAGTGATATATGATGTAAGGTGAAATATTTGCATACCACAGCTGTTAGAGATTATTTTCCTGAGATTAATCCATGCTTAAAAATGTGCAAATATTCGGCTTCTTTAACACTCGCTTGCACCTTTTTCAGGATATTAAGATATTAGCCTGAATGTGCTTCTAGCTATGTTGTACAGTATATTATATTGACATTTTCCCCCTTTTGTTTTGCCACACAACTTGCAATATGGAACTAACATGACATGACTGGAACTAACATGAATAAAGAAAATAAGATTTCAGCAGAACACAGTATAGTAAGCCATCAGAGCCTCTATAGACATCTTGCCTCTTTATGTTCTGCCTAAAGGAAGGTGCTTAGAGCAGTCCTGCTCTGTGGAGCTAAAATGGAGAGCTAGTTTGTGATAATGTTCAAGCTCGGCTGGAGACGTGGGTTCTGTGAGGGAGCTGTAATTCAGAAAGGATCTCAGGCTTATCAGTCAGTGTCCTGGTGATGCTGAAAGAGGTTACCAAGTAAAAAAAAATAAATAAATAAAGCGAGAGAGATCCCCAGAGTGTCATTTTAAATGGTAGACTCTGGTCCCCAATAAAAACTGTTTACTTGTCACAGGTTCAAGCCCTATTGCAAGCGGATAAGAAGTGTTGTCTCTTTCTAGGGGTGTTTATGTAGAGGACGGCTTTGCAGTCAAAACACATTTGCTTGCTCATGAATCTGGATATGACTCCTCAGCTGAACGTCTTAAAATAGAGCTGAGCCAGAAGTGTTTTGTGGACCAAATCCCTCGACAAAAGTCTCTCAGTGAAGATCTGCACAGTCATGATGAGTTCTTCTCTGGTTATTATCCTTGCTGTGTAGTTGTGTGCTCTAAAGACTGTGCATTGTTGATTTACGGCCATATTGTATGGAGCATTCTGAATACAAGACCTTTAAAGGTTTGCAGCCTATATTGGCCAGAGTTTAAATTTCAGCTCTACCAAACTTCACCTGTCGAGCCCTTGAGCAAAGGCCCTTAATGTTTAAAATACAGTAAAATGTCTGTGGAATGCCCTGAATGACAATGCTGGCTCAGTAGTTAAACTCTGAACTACTAACGAAAAGGATGTGAGCAATTTTACTCCTGACAAATCCCACTTCTGAGCTCCCGACTCCCTCTTCTGCTCACCTTGGGGGGTATAGTGGTTAGAGCTATCGGCTCACAGCTCCAGAGTACCTTGCTTTGATTCCTGACCCAGCCTGTGTGGGGTTTACATGCAGGTACCCCATTTTCCTTTCATTGCAAAGACATGAATTAGTATAAAAGTTGTTTCTAAGGGTGTACATGCGCTACATAATCTATACTGTGCTTGAGGATGCTTAACTGTCAAAGTGCAGTTTGTTTGACCAGCGTGTTCACGCTGTACTTAGCCTGGAGTACAAGGAGTGAACCCACACAGACATGAGGAGGACATTCAGATTCTATACAGAAAGGACCCAGGCTGCTTCACCCTAGGATCTAACCCAGGACCTTGATGTGAGGTCAAGGTGCTACCCACTGAGCCATCATGCTATCTGCCATTATGCTGTGCAACTGTGCCTTGTCCACCATAAACAGTAGCATTGTGCTCGTTATTGTGCTCGGGCAAATGATGTTTAAGCACAATGTGTGGGCATCACTGATTAAATTACATTTTTGACTTGTTTTTAATATTAAATAGCTTTTCTGTTAACTTCAGACTGTTTAAAACTGTTAAAAAAAAACTATTTGAGACAATGTCCGGTTGTAAAAGGCACTTTTATCGGATAGGTATACTTATAATTATTAGAAATTATAAATAGAATTATTAAATAATATAATTATAAAAATAAATATAATTATTATAAATTATAATAAGAAATAAAAATAGAAAATTGGCTGTTAGATGTTGAACAGCTGATGAAATTTAGAAAAAAGTTTTAAAGCATGGATACTATGCAATACATTTTGTTGTAAATATTTTTTTTTATTTGCTAAACATACTTAGTAACTACATTCGAGTGTGTATTGTGCATGGATATTTTAGGTGTCACAATTCTCTCTGCCAAGCAGAGATGTGAAGTGCAAAAGTTGTACTCTGATTACCACTATTGACCTACATTTCAATAGAGGTGCCAAGTGCTGTGAACTTGACCACTGTGACTTCCTTGTAGTACTGCAGTGCTGCATTTCCCTACTGAAAGGTTTATAGTTTTTAAATAGTGAGACTGTGTTGAAGAAGGTCCTGGGTTCAATCCCAGGGTGGAGCGGCCTGGGTCCTTTCTGGGGGGGGGTCTGCATGTCTTCCCTGTGTCTGCGTCGGTTTACCCTGGGTACTCCGGTTTTCTCCCACAACTTAAAGATATGCATGCTAGGTTAATTGATTACTCTACATTGTCATTGACGTGTGTGTGTGTGTGTGTGTGTGAGAGTTGTCTTGAGATGAACTTGTGTATGGATCTAACTTTGCGTGTGTCGCTAATATAACCACTGATGCTGATAGCGATGTTAAAGAATCCATATAACCAAACCAACAAAAGTGATGAACTGCGTTGTCTGTTTTGAAAATTACTGTGTCTGCAAGTCTACTCCTTTCCTTTTGAGTTTGTTCTTCCAGCGACGCGTTTATCCATGTTTATATTACCTTGTGCACACTTATATTTTGATTCCACAGTGTGTGACTTTTGTGTGTTTGTTACTGAGGAACCACAGTATTGTGTAATTATTTAACTCGTAATTTAACCGAGCATTCATTAAGAACTGGTTCTTGTGTACAACAGCAGCCTGGCCTTTGTATTTTCTGCAGGGAGTGATGCACAACAGTTCAGGTTTTGGATACTGTTTAGATGGTAGTGTTCCATTTAGTGTTTTCTCCACCAGCTCTGACGCACTTGATGGTGCATTCAAAATGTCTGATAATTATATGAAACAGTGTGGAGAGAAGTTTGAGACTCGCGTATCAACATGTCAATTCTAGATATCTGCTTTTTGAATGCTCATTTTCCATATTTATATTAAATCCCTAATTGTGTTTGACTGGCATTTGTGTGTTACACTACACACACTGTTCACAGTTTGAAAGCATGAATCACTATTTGTTGGAGGTCGCGCTGAGGTGCAAAATGTCCCACTGTTTGCTTTCACTGTCGGTTTTACTGCGACATGCGCCATTTATTTGAACGGATGGTTTTCCTGTTGTTTTACCAATGTGCTTTTTTCATAAATGTCTTTGCAAATAGCTAATTAAAAGGCCGATTTCTGATTTCTCTTGCTAGCAAAACACTTATACTGTTGAGAATTACAGGAAAATGTGATTAACCTGATTACAATATAAGCTTACGAGTAGCAGTAATACTAATAATAATAATAATCATCATCATAATAATAATAATAATAATAATAACAATATATGCATGTTATTGCACTTTTCATTGACTACATGTTGTTCAAACTATACATTTCAAAAATATATCTGCAAAGCCAATCTTAAAACAAGACACACACACCATTTTGTTTTACTATACTTCTGGGGTCCTTCTATTAGCCAGTTATTATTGGTTCCAAGTAATGCCAAAGCTACGACTAATCTTAAACCTTACCCTAACCTAAAATACAACACTAACACACACCCTAATGCATGGGCTCATGTAGCCCTAAACATACTCCTAATTTTAACCCCTAACCTAACTCCAACCTTAATCCGTATCCAGTGCCATACAGATCAGCCAATATATGCCGATATATATGCCTAATGATGTTCAGGTGGGGAATGTTCAGAGAATTGTCCACATGAATGTCGAGATCAGTTTTGAACAGTTCTTCTAGATAGACAGTTAATTTACCAGTAATGTACTGTACGAAAAAATACACATATACACATTAAGTAAACTCTTAATTTCTTTGTGTGTGCGTGTTCAACAGTGTTATGGCTGTGGGGGACACATTTATGTCAAGACAATAATACAACAAACACCATTTGACGACACACAGGAGTGTTTTCAGTTCTAGTATACAAATAATCAGCCATAATGTGTGTCTGGTGTGTTCTGGGTTTAATGCATATGAAATAAATCACACTGTTGAAACTGGAGTGGTGTTTTAGTAGGGTCTGAGTGAGCAGACCTTCCCATCATCCTGACCAGTAAAATGGTCCTTATCAGTAAAGTCCTTATCAGGGCTGGTTACTCTGTCACATGACTGTTCAATAAAATCTGCATAATGAGCTAGCTTTCTATATTTGATACTTTTTTTCCACTCAATAATGAATACACGAGTTTTGATGCTTGCAATAAAAATAATGAGCCACCACCATAAAACACACACGCTCTGCACGCAGAGGTGAAAGGGACGCCCCATATCGCCAAGTAGAAAATCCAAATCTAAATGTGGACCATCCAAGGAACACTTGAGTGATTTTTCTTTTGTACAAATATCCGCTGTCTGTTTTTGCCACACTCACAAATGTTTGCACAAGTCTCTCTCCCAGACGTACGTACATTTAGAAACAAGCTTCTGCCATCTCGCATGTCTCGTTTCAGAATAGCAATTTCTTGCCTTCATGCTTCACAGTTCTGCTTCTGAACGTTGTGTGAGTGCTGTTGAGATTACAGCCAAGTGACAGCAATAGCAAACAAGCTCCAAAATGTTAGTCCCAGACCGGTGACTGGTGACGTCTGATAGCTGCTGCCACTCCATGCGTGACTCATCAAAGCAATGGTTAGACATGATGGCTTTTAAAGGAGGAACAATGCAAAAAATAAACAGTGGCATAAATCAGTTTAAGCAGCCATGTCACATCTGTCGTCATCTGTACTGATGCAGAAGCAGAGCTCTGTGCTAGCGGTATTTTGCGCTTTGTCAAAAGCTGTTTGTGCTACATTTTTAACCTCTCATGATTGTGCTATAGTGTTAAGCCATGACTTGGTCAGACTCATTGTGTTTTCTGTTCAGTCTGAAACTTCTTGCGACTTCATGAAAGTAATCTCAGCCACACCAAATAGCCGTTGCAAGGAACCTGCATACAAACATGCGTTCAGACATCTCTGTAGTCAAACACTGACAGCAGTTCTGAAGTCCTATAGTAATACAACTTTCCCAACATGTCTGCTCACAGAACAAAAGAGGCAGCTCCTAAAACATATCCCCATTATATGAACACCACCTGTCACCTGTTTGCAGTTCACACTACAGTTCTGGCTCTGGAACCAAAATAAATTTATTTTAAGAACTTAATTGTTTGGGCTTTGGGGGTCAAGAAAGTAATATACAGGATAGGGCTACTTTGTTCCAGTAATAAAAATCTTAATACTTCACCAAACATATGCAGTGGAAACTTTTACCTCATTCTTTACTTGAACGATTGGCCTGGATTTTTTTGCTCCAGACATTTGATCTAAAATTCATATTTCGTACATTGGCATGTTAAATAAAACACAAGGCACGTAATCCAGTCCAGTCAGTGGCAATATTGCACCATTTCAAAAAGAAGGCACAGAAGAACCGTGCCGATTTTTCTCTTGTGATTTGTTTTAATTTATGTATTTATTAATGCTTATTATTGTATTGCATTACATTGCTTTATTTGTGCTTTCAATAAGTAATTACACACACAGTAAAATATGCACATTGTCATTACCTTAGAATGCACAATCATGTGGTGCTTGGGAACAGATTAATCCTATTTTTTTGTTTGAATGGCCTTTATTGGCACTGTTCTGTGCCTTCACTGTACATGCACTTAATAATCATAATATAATCGTATTTTTGTGTGTATTTATTTGTTGATATGCTTATGTTAAACATGCGTTCTCAGTCTGTGCATGTATGCATGTACAAGCCAACATGCTTACGATGTCCACTTATTCTTAGACTTTTTTTTGGGTACTTTTCAATTTTTCATCCAAATACACTGGTGGCTTTATTTCTACAGCATTATCCAGCATGATTTCACAGCATCTTGTTGTTACTAAATGCTTGGCTTTCTCTGTCTTCAATGCCCCGGAAATGATTAATGGGGTTAAAGTCAGGTGACTGTGGAGCTAATTCATGAGAGTCAGCACTCTTGGTCTTTAAAAAGTTGTCTCAAAGCTTTAGTTTGTGTTTTGGGTCATTATATGAGCATTTTCACTAGTGACCTCTCTCCACTGTGCATTTGGCCACACTGATGTTAAATGCTGAATAAATATTTATAGAACTTATTCCCTCTGGTTATTTGGAAATATGCAGGAAATCAGTCATCTTTGACATATCTAGAGTGGTTCAAAGTGCTGCATAAATAGCTACAATAATGCACTAATAAAGCAGCTTGAAGCATCAGAGGTCAGTTCATGTCAAGGTTGCAAGTTCAAATCCCAGCTCTGCGAAGCGGGAACCCTTGAGTTCAAGTCTCTCTAGATAAACAGAAAGACTGGACTGTTTTACTACAGTTTGTTGATTTTCTAAATGCCCTGTAATGCAAGCTTTGCAGAAAACAACATGAAGTATGACGCATCTTCACATTTTAATGTTTTCATTAGAGTTGTGTTTAAATTTGTGAACCCTTTTGAATTGTCTATATTTTTGTATAATTGTAACCTAATCATCATCAGACTTTCAAAAAAAAAAAGGCCCATAAGTAGATGAAAACCCAGTTAATCACGAGACAAAAACATTTAATTGGTCATTTATTTATGCAAAAACTCCAATATTCCATATCTGTGAGTGCCGAAAGCATATGAAACTTTAATTATAGTATATGGATTAACTCAATGTGCAACAACAAATGTGACTATAATGCTTACAAAAATGAATTAAAAATAAATTATTTCACAATGTTTGTGAGCAGTGCCCAATAAGTGTACAGACAAACTGAGGAAACATAACAAATGGAACATATTTACATTTATTTACTTTCCAGTTACATGCAAGAATAATTTTGCTAGTGAAACTGTTTTGACGTAAATGATGCCTATGGCACCAGTAGCCCTAACAGGAGGGGCTGGGCTAAAGGGCAGTCTATAAATAGCAACAGGTAGCACACACTTCAGTAGATGTCATTAGCCTTATTGATTGTTATTAGCCCACAGCCTATGGATAGATATGGCCAATGGATAAATGTGTATGGGGTTCCTCCACAGGCCAGTAGAGCTGGCTGAACATTTCGGTTTGTGACAGTGGGCTGGTCATAATACAGGAAAAGGTTAACCTGGATATGTTATTATTTTAATTGCTGAATAAACAAGATGTGGCTAAAGACGCATATTATTTGTGTGTTATTTTTTTTTTGTTAGTTTAAATGCGTAGAATGTGTCAGTAGGGAGTTGGATGACTGCTAAAAGACTTCCCTGCACATATGGCTACTGTCATTACCTTAGAAACAGCAGATCTTGATTTTCAGTGAAAAAACACAGCTGCTGGCAGCATGAGCAACAAGCGTTACGTTACCTTAAGGTAAAATGTGCTCACATGTGACCAATTAAGTCTTTATTGGTATGCAAGTAACCGTTTTCTTGTTTGGAAGCATTATTTATGGCACCGTTTTAGGACAGATTAAAAAATTTATAGAAGTGTGATAGGTATCTGATTGGAACTAAAGTACATTGTGGTTAGAGCACAGAGCTTAAATATCTAGGTAAAGTAAGTCTGTAATCCTGCAGGCTGGCGTTTCCGCCCGTGTTCGCCGCTTAAAGATAAAAGATACAATCAGTGTGTTCCGCACACCGAGGTGTCACTGAGTACAAGGTATTTCTAGTTTCAAAGAACACACTCAGCTTCTTAAAACCTCCTTTTATACCAGGGAAGGTACGATTGGCAAGAAAATGTCACTCAGAGCATGTTCTGAAGAGCACTAATGTTCAACTGCCACCATGTAGCACATGTCACAAGTACAAACTGCAATACTAAGTCTGAAGCACACCATCGGTGGTATATTTATTTGGCATGACTTGAGGCATGCATGGGTAAACTTACAATCAGAAATATTACCCCCCTACCCCCCAAAGAAAGTAAAAATTTGTATCGTTTAAACTTTTCAACAGACATAGGACTTGCTTTAAATGTGGCTGTAGTGTCTTAGAATAGCAAGACGTTTGGTTAATATTGCCATGCTACTACAGGTATGTGTTTCACAGCCATCTAATAAATCTGTTCAGCTTTATGACTGAGGTCATAACAATTGTAATAAATTATACTAGGAAATGCAAATCTTTAATTGAACTCTGGATGCCAACCGGTAAACAGCTGTTTAAATAACATTTTAGCATGTGCTTTTTCTTAGGCAGGGTCACAGACTGGTCTGAAACCTGTCTTGTAGAGTGCAGGATAGACATAAGTCACAGGGCTTGCACTGTCACAGCTCCTGACTGGCCTCCATTCCCTCATAATTAGATACTTATACCGTTACAAGACCCTGGATCTCGTAATTGTAAAAAAAAAGGAAAAGAAAACCTGACTCAAATATATGTTTTGTTCTGGACACAAATCTTCTGTAAAATGACATCCCCCACCCTCTTATGCCTGTTTGAAAGTATAGCCCGCTTCCTATTGATCCTGGGGAGAAATCCGCTAGATTCACATAATGCTTGATGGGTGCAGTGAAATCTGAGCCTAATGAATAGTGAAAAATCATAGCCAAGTATGAACATCTCACAGCAGTGTGATCCCAATGTCCAACCAGTAGCTGTTGGGATGAAGGGGTACAGTGAATCAGAATTAGGAATAGTTTGAGCTCATTGTGAAAAAAGTATAACATACAGTCAGATGTTTTCTTTCATCTGTGCCCTGCCTGTGTAACAATCTGAGGAATAAACCTTGAATTTTACTCGTCAATTACAGTTTCTGTAACTGAGCCAAGAATTGCTTGTGAGTTTCAATAAGTTTGGCATGATTATATACATTGTGTAGTACGTATCTGCTGTGTAATCTAATCTCGGCGTAATCTAGCCTAATTTGCAGATGTGCTGGGTTATTATTTAATTATTGGTTATTATTCTGGTTTATAAAGGTTTTTGGTTATGGTTATGATTTGTGTTTCATTAAGGTGTTTTGAGCGAATGCCCCTACAGCCCTGTCAATTCAGAGGTCCTATGATGCAGACAAGTTGCCTGTCTGTCCCAAAATTTAGATCGTCCACTGCTGGGGGGATAACTTGACCCTGAAACATTGGAATACATTATCACAATCCAGTCATAACTGTAGCTCATGTTCCTTGCTCAAAACTCTGCTCATAACCCTTCCTCTTTTCAGTGTTTTCTTTCTTCTGCTTACTGATTAATGTTTTTCTCTCTGTAAATCCACCTTGGGTATCAGGCAGGCACTATATAAATGGTACATATTATTATTATTATTATGCACTACTTGCTTACACTGCTTATCTATCTTGAGTGAGATGCTCTTGAGAGAGCTGCTGGTGGACAAGTTCAATAAAGTGCTCCCTGACAAGCAAGTTTCCCCACTACATCATCATCTTCACCAGTATTAAAATTGTGTATTACTTGTAAATTTTAAGTGGTAGGTGTGGGTCAGAAGGCTCTGAGTTCTAATCTGGCTTTGATAATTCACCAGTGTTGGGTCATAGAACTGGGGTTTTAAAGGCCTTTTATGCCCAGTACTGGCAAATGCCAGTAACAGCAGTAACACCATGATAGGCACAGCGAGAACC